>PVKM010010442.1:0-13077 GCA_004027735.1 Carollia perspicillata
CTCAAGATAAATAACTAATTCTTAGAGTTAGGCATGTGTTTTTTAAAGGATATTATAGAAATCATGAAATTGACACTTTGCCATTTCTGTTTATGTTTAACTGTAAATAATAGATACACTTTTTAAAATGACATAGAAAACACAATTGTTACTAACAAAACTCATCCAATCTTTAACACTAAAAATAATTATTTTCCCTATGTCCATTGCCATGATTTAAATTAACATGTATAAATATTTCTCAGAAGAAAAATTTAACTTGAAATGAACTGCGTATCCAGACAACTTGATTTTAAGATATTCTCCTGAAGTTATGTGATATAAGATAAATAAAACAAATGCTTATTTTCAGTGTTTCTACAACATTCATCTGTAAAGTTATGAAAGAAAAATATCACCAGAAAATTTACATATATTCCAGTGGCTACATAACTTCAGAGAAAGTATTTCTGTGACTTAAAATGTTTCATTATTATAACCCTTTTATAACAATCAAGCTTGTAAAGAATGTATATATGTAACTTGTGTGTGTGTGTGTGTTCTGAATGAGATTATAATCTTTTTAAAGGATTTAATGTTCTTCTGCCCAGCAGTTGAAGAGCAGGGCTTAATCCTTTGCTCTAACCAGAGCCTGAGCAGGTTCTGCGACTTCTCCTGGCCTTATGAAATCCACTCTATACTCGGTTTGCAACGTCCCTAGGCCTCTGGGCACATCTCAGGAAACAGCTGATTGCCAGAGTGAAGAGAGCACTCAGGACAGTTCACTCCATGTCAGTTTGGTTCCCAGCTCTCTGTGCTCTTGAATTTGGAAGGTCGGATATATTTTTTGCTCTCTCGTGGTTTTAAGTAGCCTGTTTGTCTGTTTTCCAGGTTTTATAGACTTTTCAGGTGAAACCTGGCCTTACTAGTGACAAGTAATATGTATTTTTTTCTTTTAAGAGAAAGGTTTATGAAAAGTTTCCATAAATCTCTCCACTGGAAATTAATATTTCACTTTGAAAGTATAGTAAAAATCAGACACCTATTTAAAAACTAAGAAAGTAAAACCCCGACCTTTGAAAAAGTAGGACTTGTTGGTTAAGAACTGTGCCACGGGAGTCAAAGGGTGTGCTGAGAGAAAGTCATTGTCTCCATGTAATTCTGTACAAGTTACCAAGTCACCCTAATCCTTAACTCTTTCATCTATAAAAATGGTAGCCACTCCAGATAATTGATTATAGCACGTTTTATAAATTACTTAACATAAGTTATTTAGCATGGTTTTGGCAGCTATTAACATTTGGATAAACCATGAATATTATTAAAATAAATATAAATTTAAAATAAAAGTAAAACCAACCAAGAAAGGGCTTTTTAAAAAATATTTGACTTATTTATTTTTTTAGACAGGGAAAGGGAGGAAGAAAGAGAGGGGGAGAAACTTCAATGTGTGATTCCCTCTTATGCGCCCACTACTGGGGACTTGGCCCACAACCCAGCCATGTGCCCTAGACGGGAAATTGAACAGGCAACCCTTTGCTTCATAGGTGGGCACGCAACCACTGAGCCACACCAGCCAGGGCAAGAAATGGCTCTTATGTTATTATTTCAAGTATATTTATGGTTAAATTTCATTAAACATAAAAATTATATAAGTACCTCTTTTAATACTATATGAAGTACACTTTGAAGAAATTACATCTCTGTTACGTCTCATCTGAAGCAAAATTTCTAATTTGTTTCTGTCAGGTATAAAAAATAATTGAAAAAGTATGATTCTTTTTACATGTAGTTCAGACTAGTTTCCAAAAAGCTATGCATAAATATAATTTTATCAAACCCACTGATCTTATTCCTTCTCAAGTCATTTATGTTTATGAATATGTTTTCATAAGTGATATCAAATTTTACTTTTAAGTAATTTTATTTTTAAATGTTCTACTTCTTACTTAATTTTAAAACATGCACATAAAAATTTAGGACTATAAGATCATTTGCCTGCATTCATGTAAAAGCAAAGAGTTGAAATATAAAACCATATGAAAAATTTAAGCTCAGATAATGATATACATGCTTTAAGTCTCCAAATAGAAAGAAGAGTGTAAATCAGTTACAATGAGTAATGTAAGTCATATGCCACTTCTACATTACTGAAATGAAATTATTAAAAAATAATCATATTACTTTTTAAAAACATTATTTCTTTCTATAAAGTTCAAAGACAGCACACTTGTATTCTGAGCAACTGAAATAAAGTCTTCTTGATTCTCAAATATTGATAGCATTTTTTGAGAGCTTTCTATGTTCCAGGTATTATTTTTGGTGCTTTTGTGAAATCATCAATTTAATCCTTACAACATGTCTGCAACAATATAGCAACACTAACAAAACGGCATTTCTTTGGCATTGTCTAACAGCTATAGGATTTGCCGTTTTCCTCCTAAGTATGTTCTGTCACTGGAAGATCATGTAAAGATCTCAAATGGTCCTTGCTGAGCTTTTAGCTGTGATGGCCACATTCCTCACAGACCAAGGACCAGTGACCTTGATTTCCTGCCACCATCCCCCTGGGTTACTTTCTCTGTACAAAGTTCTATGGTCCTACTGCATCGAATGGGATGTAGATACTGTACTGAATTTGTGTGTTCTAACCTTGGAGCCTAACTATTTCCTAGGAGTCCTCCTTTCTGAAAGCTATCATCGCTGTCACCACAGCTCTTACCTATGGATTACTGAAGGCATTTGCACACACACAAGCTTTAGCTGGCCTACTTATACATGCACGGGGATAACAAAACAATTTATTGGAGATACATTGGAAAGATTACAGAATCTTTCCAATGTAGAGGCTCCTGAAGAAGGAGCAGGAAGAGGAGGAGGAGAGGGAGGAGAGGGGAGGGGGAAGGGGAAGCAGCTCCTGTAAAACAAGCAGCAGAAAATACAACCGTGATAGTCCACAGAAATAATTTGTTACAATGGCCTCCTGCCCGTCTCGCACATTCATGGTGCTATTGTTGTACAGTGAACTTCACCGCTGCTCTTAGTTACAGCTGGCTCCCCTGGTTTCTTTGAGTCAATTGCTATGTTAAAATACCCAAGTCCCAATTGGCCAAAACTATTAAAAATGTCCATGTCTTAACTCTTAGGAAGGACAAGGGATACCGTAATTCACACCCGAGGTTGGAAAATATGTCCTTTTCACAAAAATGTATCCAATGAAGGATGTAGTGTTACCAAAATAAAATACATCTGCTCTACACCGTCTTCCTTACCAGAGGTGCACACCACATCTGAGGTACAACATACCCTTATCCAATGACTGCACCACACATTTTCTCTGTCGAAACGTTAGGCACACTTTCAAGCCTTGTAATTCTTAATTATAGTATTAGAAAAGCCAACTCCCAGATATCATTAGAGCCGTCCCATTTGCACGGAAGAGAATACCAAACTACCTAAGAAAAAAATATGTATGCAAAGGACTGAAACTGTTTATAAAGATATACTAAGTGTCAGCAAACATAATGCAGAAAATCATGGATACTACCTCATGTCTAACTGTATCTGCTCTAATATACTCAAAATAGTCTTTAAAAGCCTTTTTAAATTATTTTTTCATAAATTATCTAGTACAATCTTCTATTTAAAATGTTTATGCTCACATTTATTGAATACTAAGTGTATGTTGGACACTATTGTAAGTGTTTTACAGGTATTAAATTTCAAAATATTTGATCAATTATTTTTATCATTTCATTTCACAGATTAGGATACTGAGCCACAGAGAACTTAATTAATTTAGCCAATGTCACATGGTTGCTAAGAGTAGAACTGGATTTGATTCCAGACATCATGCCATGAGTCATTAGTTATACACACAAATGTGTGCATATCTGACTAGCCAGAGGGAGAGACAGAGATTGGGAGAGAGCCAAACACAACTATGTTCATGATATAATTAGGTTATAAAATATTTTCTAAGTAAATGACAGTTCAATATTGTCAAAGCCAAAAGTACTTTATACAACTCCAAGGCCAACTCTTTTAAGGAAGCATTACAAAAAAGTAGACCAGGCATTTCTGCATGCCCCAGCAACACATGTTCAATGCCTTGCCTGAAAAAAATCAAATAAGCAAAAAAAAAAAAATGGCCGCTTGACATTTTTAAGTTTTACAGCATTTAACTTCTGCACAGAATGAATTAAATTAGGGAAAACCATTGTTACAGGAACCATTATGAATGTATACTAAGATGATTGGTTTGTCTGGCTCTTCTCTCAAAATGATTCATCAGTTGGCTGCTCACAAGTATTGTAGAGCAAAGTGTTCCTTCCTTGACTCACTTGGCAAACAGTTTAAATTTGTTTCTGTTCTTGACACTAAAATTACCTTTGGTAGCAAGTTTGTAAAAATTGGAGGCAGTTGTTCCATTAGGGTATTTGCCATTTATTTGGACTACAATTTGATGTTTTGAGAGGTCTCTGGATAGAGTGACTGACCAACTTTTAGATTATATGATGATGAGAAACTCATATCTCTTCTGTGATGACTGGCATTCAAAAATTGTAAAACACAAGTTCACTAAAATCAAGTTGTCTATTGTTCCAAAGAACAAGGAGTCAGCCTGCTAAATAGTATTTTGAAATATGAAAAACATAGAGACAAGTGGATGAACGATACAAGCATAAGCATTTGTGATGTATATTTTATAACATGTCATTTGGTAGAAATATATATTAAAATATTGATTATTTTAAAATAAAATATTAAATATCTGATTTCCACTAAAGGTAATGATGATTAATATTATATATTTTTATAAAAGAAACAATAACTTTCTCTATTAAGAAAATCTGTGTAAATTTCTCTGTATCTACTGAATAATTGAATATTTAATTGACCTATTTATAGATTGTATTGCAAGTCATCAGATAATATTGTTATTACATAACTACAATGGCAACTGTCCATGCGAATTATGTAAGTTTGCTTACTAGAGAAATAATTTACTTCATGCTAGATATTCAAATGCCTATGAAAAATATTGGACAGATTCTGAATATGTCAATGTGGCACTTGTTGTCATTATAACTGGTTTGATTATTGGATATAGTATGCACATGTACTGAGAAGTTGTTATCTAAACTAGTTCAATATTTTATGTATTGACCACAAATTGAATGGTAATGCTTATTAGTGTATTAAAGGTACAACAAGTTTGTTTACTCCAGATACAAATAAGAAGTGAATGTTTGTCATCCATATAATTACGCTTTATATTTTTCTAAAGACTATCATACTTTAAATAGAAGTGGAAATGCTTAAATAAAAGTTTGTCTGCAATTATATAACATTGTAATAGAATCAAATAAACAATCATTCTCAGTAGCTCGTTTCTAACTATGAATCAAGCCATATAATTTCTTTATTAATATTTTGAAAATGTAATATTAAAATATTTTATCTGTCATATTTTGAATATATATGGAAACATTTCCAAAATGTTAACACATGGACTCTACTGGATTAAAAATAAGTCACCATAATTAAGTAGAGATGCTCTAGTACCAAAAGTTGTTCAGTGATAGAAAAATTATTAATATAGCTTATCACAACTCTAATGAACAATATAAGTATAACCTCAAAAAGTGACCCCAAAATACCCATTTTATGTCAATTCTTCATTTTTTCCAAAAAGCTAAGTGTGTAAAATCTTTTTTAACAAATAGATTCCAAATATCAGTGCTTAATACAAAAATGATCATTCCTTTTTCAATTTGTTTAATGTGGTTAGACTTGAAGGTATAGTAAAACCAAGTAAGGTATCAGCTTCACAAAATTATTTGAGGAATCATCAATTTTTTAAATTTAGATAAATCTTCTGATTAGCAGGCTCTCCCCAGCCTTCAACTTGATCCTCTGCATTCAGATGACATTGAGGAAAGGAGAGAGGAAAGAGTAAATATACATCTGATTGGACCACCTTAGCTTTCTGCCAAATATACAAATGCACTTAGGTGACAGGTAGTTACATCACTCTAGCTAATGCAAACATCCTGAGAAACACAGTCTAGCAGTTCACTGAAGCAAAGAAGGCATGGATAATGGATAACAGTTGAGCCAGTTTCTGCCACACAAGTGTAAGATTATTATTGTAATGCAGTTAGAAATATGTGAAGCATTCATATATATCTCTCATACTAAAGACATTCCCAGGAAAGAAAAAGTTATTATCACAGATGCCATGCAACCTTTTTCCAGTTTCTAGGATAATTTTAAACAAATGAGAGAAAACAAGATCAACAAGTATATTAATAAAATAATAATTCATGTCTGACATGCTTATTTGAAAATCTCCAGAAAACCCCAAGAACCAAATAAAATAAATTTTAAACAGTAAATAAATCAATTAAAAATACCTATTAAACAGCAATAATTCTCTAGTAAACTTGATCCATCAACAAACTAACTCAAAAGAGATATAAAATAGAAAATCTATTTAAATTTAATTTTTAAAACTAAATAAGTGGAAAACATTTTTTTGTGGAATAAAAATTCCAATATCATGATAAGATCAACATTTTTTTTGTAAATTTTAGAAATATATAAAACATGACCCAGGAACTATGAAAAATTAGGTGGGATGGTGGGAATTTAACAACGTAAATTCAAACATCATCTGAAGAAAATCAATTGTGAGATAGGATAGTCATGATGAACCATTTACCCAGCAATTATAAAACTAGTAGAAAAAATTATATGAAAATACCTATGTTCTCCTATGGAATAGAAGTTTTCATAATAGTTTAAAAATAGAAACTATAAGTAAAAAGAGAGATTAGTTATGACTATATGTGCAATTTTGCTATTATATATGAAATATATATACGTAACATACAAAATTGGCATTAAAAAAGACATCAGAATAACAAAATATTTGAAATTTTATTGATTATGTGTATCTGTGAGGACATTTGTACATATGTCTACAAATCAATAAAAATATGAAGACAAAATTAAGCAACATATAATTATGACTTTTGGCTATTCATTTATCATGGGAAGAAATAATTTTCATTTTTGATGTATCTTAATTCCACTTATTTCTACTGACCATTAAAGTTACATTCTTTATATTCTTAGAGCAATGATAGTTTGCAATATCTGATAATGGCATTTTAATAGAAAGCATCAAATCATATTGATTGCATAATGCTAAAATTCTAATTTACAAAACTTCAGAGATTTAGAGCATAATAAATTTGCAATTCAATATTTTTAAAAGTATTCAAAAGATATCCTTTACATGTCAAGTAATTTTTTAAAACCTTTAATGTTGGCCATGATTCCAGCAGAATTATTTCCAGTTGCTCAAGCTCAGAGTTTTCATACTCTCCCTCTTTTAGACAACACGTAATTTGGCTTTTAAATACCGCAGGGAAAAAATTATGAAAACTAGAACGAACTAATATACACAGAAATGCATTGTTAATTTTATCTACAAACAGGCCACTCCATCTGTTCAAACATAATGCTCCAAACCAAGGAATATGTTCCAAACCAAAGAGCATGATATTTGACAGATGGAGAGGTCTGTAAGCCTGTCTGGAGCATGGGATACTATAGAGTTTGTAGCAGGGTCCAATTTTCCACACTAAATGAAATCTAATTGAAATTTCTCCCCAATAACATCAAAATCAGCACCAACTTTACCAATTTCTATGCACCATGGGACAACTCATTTTATCTATTTTATTTCTTATACACCAGAAACCTGTATCTACTTTCTAAGTTAATTTCCTATTTTCATGGTTGTTCTTCTACATAAGTAAGTACAAATGTCAATCAAATTTCAGATAAAATAAAAGTCACCTTTGAGTCACACACAGAATGACTTACTCTTTAGCATAAAACTGTCATGCCAGTGCTATTTTTAAGAAAATTAATCATTAAGGGATTGTGTCACAGTATATAAGCTTTGGAAAAAACTATGATAGAATTTTGATGAGTATTTGCCATTTATTGAAATAAACAACAAAACAAGAAGCACAGATTACTTGTCCTCCCTAAAGAACTAAGAACACGATTTGGACTTACATAAATTAATCATGGGTTTATCGATTAGAACATGAGGGTATCCAGTGAGAACTGTGTGGATTAAGTATATTAATATATGTTGATAAATGTTACATGGGATCTTAGTACTTGATATTGGAACATGGTTCAATATCTAATTTCAACATTTCAAAATTCAGAGCTACTTACTACTTTGCATCTCAGAACAAGTGGCATCATTTATACCCTTCTTCTAGTGATGCTTAGTTCCAGACCTGAGAGTCCTGACTATGCCCTGTCACTTGGCATGGAGCTTGGGGCAGGCAAGAACATGTGATAACAATCTCATAAAACATTCAGGTTTAGCAAGAATTTCCACTGGGAAACCTCAACTTCAGAGGAAGCTAACTGCTATCTTCTTTAGGAGTACCATAGTTACATAGAACTGTAAGGGGAGCAGAATTTGGTCACCCCCAAATATGCCTTTTTGCATGATTATCTTGAGCTGATTATTTTTAAGAACTGCAGATACAAGAAAAGCTCTAAAAACCAGTGAAACTTGCCCTTTTGTAAGAAAAAAATATATTTAAAAGAGAAATCTTCATTTGTAAGGTATGTCCCTCTCTGCAGCAGGAAGAAGAGGATGAATAAATCTCTGGAAATCAAATAGTGGAGAAGGCAGGGACTCATGTTTACTGTGCTTTGCCTGATAACCTCCCATAACTGGCTCCTCTCACCCCAACATATTCTTCTGTCTTTAGCAGGAGATGTTATTTAAGGTGGTGACTTTGGCCATTTCAGGGAATTACTCAGTTTTCCTAGATATCTCTTATGTATACAGGAAGAGGTGTACATGTTACTAAATTTCTATTTTTTTCTCCTGTTAATCTGTCTTTTATTATAAGAATTTTGGAAGGGGGGAATCTCAACAAAGAACCTAAAAAAAGTAGTGGAAAAATTATTATTTCTCCCCAATAAACTGCCACTCAGAACACATTTTCTTTCCATTCACCTAAAAAAATGAATATTCAAGCAGCTTGACTATAAATTTAGAGACATAATTCTTCAATTGTTATTGGATATAAAAACTTTTTAAATAGCATATAAAACTTAGGTAAAATTAGTATTCCATAGGCATGCTTGAGTTATCTTAATATAATTTTTATCCAGTTATGAAATAAATATTCTGGATTTTCAAACTAGACATTCCACAGTGGAGTGGTTATATTATTTTGATAGTCATTCATTTAGCCTTGTCATTACCACATAAAATGTTCTGAATAGTCTTTCTCCCAAGTTTTCTTGATTTTATTAAAATTTTGTGTTGACATGAACTGCTAAAGACATTCTCTCAAATTTTGATTCTGAGCTTAATTCCTAGTTATGTGAAGTTAGTGGGCCTGCATCTGTCTATACCAAAAATTAACTGAAAGAGTGTTTGTGGTATCCAAGTAGCTCTTCCAACACTTCTTTGGATAACAGTGTAAACTTATCTTCTTTTTTTAACTCTTGCATGTTAGTATATCCCCATATATTTTATTCCTATACACCTCCACTTTTCTTATGATTCCTATCCTAACATATACCTTGTAACACTGGCAATTGCTATTGCCATGTGTATGTTTATGTTGAACTTCAACTTTACCCAAGAGTTGAGAAAATGAAACAGATTTAGGAACAGAAGATAAAGTTCCCTAGAAAAAGTCTTATTTTAATCTACCAGATTGCTTCTGAGTGAACTGTCTTCAGAATTCCAGTACGCACATATACACGTTCGTACTTAACATATTCATTTGCAAATCTACTAGGCACCACAATCTTAAAGTTAGATTCAGTTGGTGTAATATGTTAGGTATTTTAGAAATATGATGGGAATAATAACTTCAAGGATGATGAAATAGAGTAGCTATTGCTAAGACCAGCAGATGCTTTAAAAAAAGGAAAGGCTAAGATCAATTAACAGGCAATTGAAAGCTAAGTGAAGAAACCAGAGGTATTATTAGTAGCACACCAAGAGGCTCTCATATCCTGATTTGGGAGGTGTTAAGAAGACTAAATTTAGAAATATCAGCTAAATAACAGTATTAATTACAATCACCATGAAGAATGGTTTGATTTTGCTACAATAGGTCCTTTCCACATGAAAGAGGTAGAAATGTGTTCTTCTAAAAATAGACATGTATTGCAGGTTTGGATTGCTTTTTTCCTGTCTGCAGAGCAACATTGGCACCACCACGAGGCTTATGAAATGCCACAGGATGCAACATAACGTTATGTGAGATCATGGGATCCCCTTTACAGAAGAGGAAGTACAAGAGTGTGTGCATGGCTACTAGATCCACCGATTGTGCCACGTGTCCCACCGACTAGGAGTTTCTAGCCAGACAGAACATCCTAAAGTCTTCTGAAGGTACAACTAACACACCAGCTTAGAAAAGATACTTTAAAGAAATAGCAAGAATAAGCTTGTATATACCATAGTATATATTAAGCATATATCTTAAATCAAAGATTTGTACAGTGGACTACTTCCTCATGGATCTTGGAGCACAGTGACTATACTTACCACCACTCCCAATGACATTCTTGGGAGATCTGTGCTTCACTATCTTACAGCTCTGAGTTCTATAGCATTAGAGGCCCTGGTGACCAAAGGCAGAACACTTCAAGGGACAAGTAAAAACCCCAATGAGCTACAACCTGCATCTGCTGCTAGGGCACTTTGGGCTCCTAGAAACTGGAGACCAGAAGATAAAAAAAGAAAAAAGAAAAAGAATAACAACTATCTTAGTAGGAATAATTAAGCCTATAACGAGAAGCAAGGGCTGCTTCCATAATTGGTAATTACTCTGTTGAGTAATTATGACTATAAATGAACAGATATAGCACCCTGTTCTGCTAAGAGAATGTTGACCAGGAAAGCAGTTCACTCAAGGACAAAAGTCTAGGTGACACTGTAGAGATGGTAGCTGAAGGAGAAGGAAACTTAGTAAACAAACTAGAAAAGAGAGGTGATGAATATCCCAACTCAAGAGAGTTCTTGATTTTAGCCTGAAAACTTTTTTTAATATTTATTTTAAATACAGGCTTGAAATCCTCATCAATAACACCTTCTATATTTATTTAAAAAGCTTATAAAGATAAATAAAAATAAAATATTTTTGAAAATGCTATTGAAGTATATATTATTTTATATAGGATATTAATAATATTTTAATGTTACCAAATTATTATTAATTAGTCAACAATGAAAGTTGTATATAAAATAGCTTACTAGGTCTATATTCATGTATACTGAGATCTTTTGAAATAGACTTGATTCTGTGCAAATACATGTGTATTTATTAGGGTTTTCCAGAGAAACAGGATAGAATATACACATACATATATGTGTGTACACATCCTATTTTTATATACAGACACATTTATACATGCATATACATCATATATTATGCATATTCAGAGAGAGAGAAAGAGATGTGTATTTCAAGAAAATGGTTCATGTGATTGTGGAGGCTCGCCAATCCAAAATGTGCAGGGTAGTCAAGCAGAATAGAGACCCAAGGAAGAGGTAACATTTAAAAGCAAAGCTAAGGGATCTTCTGGCCAAGATGGAGGTGTAGGTAAACATGCTTCACCTCCTCACACAACCGTAAGAAGGATCAAAACTAATGTCAAAACAAAAAATGAAGAACTGTCAGAAAACCAAATTGTATGGAAGTCCAACAACTAAGGATTTAAAGAAGAAATATTTATCCAGACAGAAAGGAGTGTCAGAAATGGGGAGCCTGGGCAGAGAGGACACAGTGTGGCAACAGGGAGGCAGTGGTGGCCAGGCTGCAGCAGCAGTGGCCAGTGGAACTGGTGGTCCTATGTTCATGTCTGGCAGATAAAAACCAGGAGGGACACCTGGGGAGCAAGCAGTCCCATACCCAGGCCAGACCACACAGCCCAAAGTTCCAGTGCTGGGAAAACAAAGCCTCATAAATTCTAGCTGTAAAAACCAGTGGGGTTTAGGGTGGTGGAAGAAACTGCCAGTCTCCCAAGAGAGTCCAAATAAAGGGCTCCCACAGTACTCGAATGTACACAAACCTACCCACTCTGTGAACCACCACCAGGGCAACAGCTAGAGGGGCACCTGTCACATAAAGGAAGTGGGTGAAGTGACTGGAAATGGGGCAAGTGATGAACAAGCTGCATCATTTCCTTTCTAAACTCTCCTCCACATACAGTACCACAAAAGAGGTCCCCCCACACTGGCAAATACTTAAGGTTTCACTCCTTACAACATAAGAGGTATGCCAAGACAGGGAGTCAAAGCAGCTCTACCTAATACCCAGAAACAAACACAGGGAGGCTGTTGAATTGAGGAGACAAAGAAATATGGCCCAAGTGAAAGAACAGATCAAAACTCCAAGAAAAAAAACTAAGCAAAATGGAGATTGCCAGAGTATCAGATGCAGAGTTCAAAACACTGATGATAAGAATACTCAGAGAACTCAATAAGTACAGCAAAAGCATAAGGGAAGAAATGAAGCCTACACTAAGTGAAATAAAGAAATAAGCCATAGAGAACCAACAGTGAAGGGAAGGAATCTGGAGTTCAAATCAACAATTTGGAACATAAGAAGAAAAAATAAAACAGTCAACCACTACAGAATGAAGAAATAAGAATTCAAAAAAAAAAAAAAAAAAAAAAAAAAAAAAAAAAAAAAAAAAAAAAAAAAAAAAAAAAAAAAAACCAAGAAGAGAAAGACTCTGGAGGATCTCCAAAAGTGCCAACATCCAAATCATAGCAATGCTAGACGAAGAAGAAGAGCAAGAAATTGAAAACTTATTTGAAAAAAAATAATGAGAAAAAACTTCCCTAATTTGGCAAAAGAAATAGATATACAAGTCCAGGAAACACAGAGAGTCCCAAACAAGGTGAACCCATAGAGGGCCACACCAGGACACACCACAATTAAAATGCCAAAGGGTAAAGATAAAGAGAGAATCTTACAAGCAGCCAGACAAAAACAGACAGTTACCTACAAAGGAATT
>PVKM010010442.1:13177-34793 GCA_004027735.1 Carollia perspicillata
GCATAATTGGTAGGTTAAAATAGACAAGGGGAGGTTAAGAACAGTATAGAAAATGGAGAAACCATAGAACTTATATGCATAACCCATGGACATGAACCAACCAGGGCAGGAGGGATTGCTAGAGGGAAAGAGGGTACTGGGTGGAGGCGGTCAAAGGGAAAAGTATTACGACAACTGTAATAGCATAATCAATAAAATATACTTAGAAAAGAAAGCAAATCCCAAAGATTGTCTGCTGGTAGAATTTCCTTTTCCTCCAGAAAGAGCAGGTTTTTTTTAAGGCTTTCAGCTGATTGGATGAGGTCCACTGACATTATAGAGAGTTATCTCTTTGCTCAAAGACTACTGATTTAAATCTAAAAAATACCTTCTAAAAATCCCATTTAAAAAATACCTTCAGAGCTACATTCAGACATGTTTGACCAAGTAACTGAGTTACTGACCTTGCTAAATGTACACATAAAATTAACCAGCTATACATACACACACATACATGATGTCAGAAAAAACTGTCTAGGCTTACAATTTAAATCAGATAGGAAGTAGAATTTCATGTATAAAATGTCAGTCTCAATAACACAAGGCATATTATTCATGTTAACTTTAGCAATGTAAAGAAAAATGGATTTGGCATTTTTATATGCTACACATATTTCAGCCCAAATATAAATATGTCTAATTGTAACTCGGTCTGCCTTTTTGAAGTCTTACTGATACAATTAACTAGAACCAAAAGAATCTAAATTCTAGGTTTAGTAGTACACTGTAAATGCTAATATCAGGTTGCTTGGAACAAAATTGGTCACTTACAATACTGAGAACAGAAATGAATATTAGAGCTATTTATGAACATTAAAATGTATAAATTCCAAAGATTTTATTTATAGCTTCTTTTATTTAAAGTTTAGAGTAGACTCCTGCCTCTGTATTAAGAAACTCAATAGATGATATTTCTGTGCATTGCTGAATGAGAATCACTGAAACAGAGCATGCAGTAGAAGAAAAAATAAATCAATAACTTGTCTTCAGAATTAATAATAATCTGGAAAATAGAAACAGGTCTCATTTGGCACTTTGATGAGTCAGAATTTTAAAGGACATCTGTCCTAGACACAACTACCTGTGTAGAATACACAGGGCTTCACAAAATAAAAAGTTGCCCAGGCAGCCAAAAACAGCATGGCATCTAGTATGGTCAGCTAGGCACCAGGCTGGCAGAACAGAAAAAACTGTGTTCAAGCAATCAGTATTTATCAAAGTATCTGACAAGCATAAATTGCAGGCATATTGTTGGTTATCAACATGATTTTGAAAGAAAAAATAAGGCTTGAGAGATGGACTTCGAAACCTGCAAGATCCAGTAGAGACAGAGTGAAATTCAGGACAAATGTGGCACAACGGGCAGTTGGCCCATCTGAAAATTTACGTGGAAGAAAAGAGAGCCCATACACGGAATCATGTTTTCCTAATGTCCCATGCTCTACCCCTTTGTGCGTATTGCTGGGGTAAAACTTACATGACATAAAATTCACCATGTTAAGAGCACTGTGCTATCAATTTTGACAAACTGAAATAGTCAGTATCACCATTACCTCAATTAAGATATAGAATATTCCCATCACCTCTAAAATCTTCTTTATTTTGTGGCCCATTTCCCTACCTCAAAATCTTAACAATTGTTGGCCTGATTTCTGCATCTGTATTTTTTGTCATTATAGTTTCAAAGTGTCATTTATGACTTGATTCACTCAGCATAATGCATATATTTGTAATTCACCCTTTCACTGAGTTATATGCCATTATGTGGATAAATGACCATTTTAAACCACTCACCCCCCTGATAAACATTTGTTTTTTTCTAGCCATTGATGGTTATAAGTAAATGTACTATAAATATCCACATACAGGGGTTGTTTGTATATGTTCATTTCTGGTAGTTATCTAGGAGTTAAAAGTGTGGGCCGCATGTTAAGTATGTTACCTTAATATGAAATTACCTTACTTTTTTCTAAAGTGAGTGTGGATTATTTTGCATCCACACCAAGAATATATAAAATTTCCAATTGGGCCACATACTTGCTGACATTTTGTATTCTCAAGTCTTTTTTGAAACAATCTTCTAGATGTTCAATACTATCTTATTGTGATTTTAATACACTTTTCCCAGTTTCTGACATTTCATTTCCTTCATATTATGTTTAGGATGATAGAATATTTTAATCAAGTGAAATTTATCAAATTTTTTTTGTGTCCTACATAATTATAAATATCTGCCTAACCCAAAGTCACAAACATTTATTTTCCTATTTTTTCTAGAAGTTTTCTAATTTTATGTCTATGATCTATTTTGAACTCATGTTGTATACAATGCAATAGAGGTAAACATATACATATGCTTTTTTGCATATGTATATGCCATTTGTTCAGCTTCATATACTAAAAGGACTATATTCTTAATATAATGTTTGACAATTTTATCAAACATCAAATGACCTTATCTGCAAGAGTCTATTTCTGCATTTTTACTGTTTGATTGGCCTATGCATTTATACTTTTGGCAATAATACACTATCTTGATTTTTGTAGCTTCACAACAATTTTTACAATCAGATAGTATAAATTTGCTCTTCCTTTACAATTTTAAAATTTAAAATTATCTTTGCCATTTTAGATCCCTTATTTTCTATATAAGTTTTAGAGCTAGTTTTTAAAATTTCTACATAAAAGTGTCTACTGGAGTTTAAGACTATTTTGTACCTATAGATCACTTACAAGAAGAGAATTGATAATTGGCCTTTTTTTTCAATTTTCACTCAGAAACACATCTATTTCTCTACAAATTTTTATCTTATTTGATTTCTCTCACCAAATATGTCATGATTTTCTGTTTAAAAATCTTCCACAAATTTTGGTAGTATAATGAATAAATAGTTTAAATTTATTGATATTATTAAAGTAGTTCTGTTTTAAATTCCAATTTCCAATTGTTGATTGCTACTACATAGAAATATTATTGATTTGTATATATTGACCTTGTGTCATGCTACTTCACTGAACACACCTACTTGATCTGGCAGCACATTTGGGATTCTTTGAGATTTTATACACATACAATTAGGGCATTTGTAAAAAGAAAAAGTTTACTTCTTCCTTTTCAAAATGATTGCCTTTCATTTCTTTTTCTTTCCTGATTTTATTAGCAGGCATCTCCAGCACAACTTCAAAAAGGAGTAATGAGGACAGACATCCTTGCCTTGTTTCTGATCTTAGAACATTTAATACAATGTTAGCTTAGGTTTTTACTAGATGCTTTTTTATCAGGTTGAGAAAGTTGTAGTTCATTTGCTTGTGAAGATATTTTTATTACATTATGGATCCTGAAGTTGCCAAATGCATTTCTTCATTTATGACAATGAACTTACATTTAAAAATATTTTAGGCTACACTGTATAAATTAATCTATAAAGGTTGAACAAATCTAAGAATTTCTACTCTGATAGGATTTATTTGAGAGTGAGAGACAGAGAGAGAATGCAATGAAGAAATGAAGGTAGATATTAGTGATGTTTTTTATCATATTCATAAGGGCTATAGTTTTATATTCTTGTAAAGTTTGTTTCAGGTTTTGGTGTCTGAGTAATCTATACTTCTCAAAATGAGTTAGAAAAATGCCTCTTTCCTTTTTTGATTTTATTTTCTAAAAACACTTTTGTGGGATTAGTATTATTATTTTTTTTGTTGGGTATATTCCTCTTGTGAAGCCATTTGGGTCTGGGGTTTAGATCATTTGAAGATTTTTAACTATAAAGTCAATGTCTTTAATAACTACAGTACTATTTAGATCATCTGTTTCTTAAGATATAATTGGTAGTTTTTCTCTTTCAAAGAATGGATCCATTTCATATAACATATCAAGTTGATTGGTGTAAAGTTATTCATAAAGTCCTTTCACTATTCTGTTAATGTCTGTAAAAACTGTTGTGATTCCCTGCTTTCATTGCTGAACTGGTCAACCAACCTTAATTTTTTCCTGATCCACTAGAAGTTTATAAATGTTTATGTTTTTTTAAGAACAAGCTTTATATCTTATAGCTTTCCTCTGTTGCTTTTCCGTTAATATGTGCTTATAACTGCTGCAGTCTATATTATTCTCTTTATTTGTCTTAAACTGAGTTTAATTTGTACTTAGACTTCTAGATTTATAGGTGTGATTGTATAAATATTTTAGAAATTAAGCATAATTTCAGCTGACAAAGCTTGACATATGTTTTAATAGAAATATATAAATTATCTTCATGCTAATTATTGATACATGGGCTATCTGTTTATTTGTTTGTTTTCTCAAAAATTTTCCAGACCAACTACTGCAAACATTAGACAAGGTAGATCTTTCCTGAACATGACTGAGGTGATCAAATATCTCTACATATGCGTAGGGGACAGGGTGCGTGCAATGCATTTTACATTAATAAACAAATGCAGTTTATTAATAATTTTTCTCAACTAAAGTAATTTAGGTCTATAGGATTTTTTGTTGTCATACAGTCTGTGTTGTGTTCTATGGGTAAAGCTAAAATATTTCTTTTTCACAAGTAGAAGTAATGAACTTTTTACTCTAGAAATAAAAAAATAAACAGTTAATACTTAAAAGGAAGCTTGGTAAATAAAAACTCTAACAGACTCTGACGACTTGAGAACCCAAGTCTTCATTAGCGCCCATCTTCATTCACAGGTGTGTGCCTTCACCTCATGATGAGTCATTGGACTGAATTTAATAAATGACGGTACACTTTCAGACATTCAGAGACTGTGTTTGCATCATTTACACTTTGAATCTAATGGCATGTGATTTTTTTCAATAAGTCAATAGAAATAAAGCTTTATACTGGGATTAGAAATGGGTGTTTCTCCATGTGAAATTAATTGGCTCATGTAGGACAGACCTAATGATTTTACCATGACTTCTATCAAGGAAAATAGGATCCAATCTTCCTACATCATATTTCTACAACAAGTTAAACTAAAAAATATCGTCTGTCTTTGAAATTGCTACTTGAGAGTAACATGCAAAAGATTGCCTCTAAATTCTTTTTTATAAAGAAAATTTTTCATGCAGAGGATTTTAAACTCACAATAGTTACTCATTAAGAAACAAGATTCAGGTAGATAAAACAACATTTTTAAAAAGATCAAATTTGAAAAAATATGTATTAATTATTGATTTACTAGAAATAGATGTTTTTGGATAGTTAAAAGAAGAAAAGAAAGTCATTTTATTAAGATTAAAAGCAACTTGAATTCTAAAATAATGTATCAGCCTTGGCTGGTGTGGCTCAGTGGATTGAGCATGGGCCTGCAAACCAGAGGGTTGCTCGTTTGTTTCCCAGCAGGGCGTGTGCCTGGGTTGAAGGCCAGGTTCCCAGTAAAGGACAGGCGAGAGGCAACCACACATTGATGTTTCTCTCTTTCTCCTTCCCTTCCCCTCTCCCTAAAAAAATAAATAAATAAAATATTTTAAAAAATAATTATAAAACAGAATAATGCATCAGATACTCTTCCTGACTACCACTGGAACCAATTCATTAAGATTTTGTCTCTTAATGTAAAATGAAAATAATATCTTCATTCTGGAAATGCTAAGTAGTGGAATCATAGGAACTAGAATAGATAATTGTTCTGTCTTGAAAATACATATTATATTAATTCCAAGCATTACATTTTTCTTGCTTATATAGTAAATACATGCTCTCTACTAATTTGGAAATACTAAAACTTATAATTAAATATTTTATTTTAATGACAAGATTTAGGCTGATTATTGTATTTTGGCAGGAATTCTGAATTAATCTTTGAAAATTGTATTTGATTGTTTATAGTCACAAGACTATAAAAATAAAATATTTCATTAAGTCTACTTCTTTACACTTGACATTTACTAGATACCATTTGGTTCAAATTTAGACATCTATACACATAAAATTACCCATTCACTAAATTTTCTGATTGTCAACTAATATTATCACCTTTTTGCATGGATCTTACGAATTTTTTGACTTTTTATTAAAGAAAAAGATATTCCATAAAATTATACATTTTGCAATTAAAGTTGAATGTGCATATGTATGAGTATGTACCCACATATACATACAAATGCACATACGAATATTTTTAAAGTGTCTCTTAAAAACCAGTATACACTATAAAGTTAAAAGGAATACTTTGAACAATTCTGTAAAGCTCATGTCATAAAGACCTCTGATTTGAGCTCAGTATTTTTCTATCACCGTTAGCTAGGTTTTGCAAATCCTTAATTTTAACATATAATTGAATGAATTTATCAGCTAAAGTAGTTAAATTTCTCTTTATCTAATCTAATGCTTAATTAACTTCATTAGTGCAGAATATTGGAAAATACAATAAAGACTAAACAAGATAATATGAATTAATAAATCCCATCTCAAAATAATAACCAATGTTATCTTTTGGTTTGGCTTTATTAACATATACAACTATGATATAAAACGTGCATACTTACAATATATTAATATATAACTATTATATAAAAATTCTACCTAAATTTAGCTAAAATAAGATGTAAAATTACAGAGGTGGCAGACACAACGTGGGGCTAGAATGCAACTTGGTGTTATAATAAGTGCAACAACAAAGCGGGAAACAGATCCAGCTTCATTTTCTCATTCCTGTTTCTTTCTTCTTTCACCTCATTGCTGTGGTTCTTCTCTCTTGCTCCTCTCTTATTCTTATGTCTATAGAGTAATATATGTGACCATTCACCTATATAGTCCAACATATAGAAATGAACCAGCTCTGTTCCGCAGTTCAGAATTCTAAAGAAAACTACATTGGCTCAGCTTAAGTCAAGTTGCCACAAGAGTTTGAATCAATTCCATCACAGATTCAGGGGCAGAGGTATGAAATTAGGCAAATAAGCCCCAGCTGGTGTGGCTCAGTAGGTTGATTTCTAGCCTGACACAAAAGGTCACCAGTTCAATTCCCAATCAGAGCACATGCCTGGATTGCAGGCAAGGTTCCTTGGTGTGGGGTGTGCAAGAGGCAACCAAACATTGATGTTTTACTCCCTTTCTTTTTCCCTCCCTTCCCTTCTGTCTAAAAATAAATAAATAAAATATATTTTTAAAGAAATTAGGTAAATAATTTTTACTTGCCAGTCTTTTATTTGACTGATAAAATGGGCATCATGATTGTTCCTCCTACTATTATTTAGAATACCTAATGAGATTATTCTTATAAATAATCTAGCAAAGAACCTGAATAGGCATGTTTCCTCAGAAGAATACAAATGGCAAACAGACATGAAAAGTTGTTCAATATCTGTGATCATTAGAGAAAGGCAAATCAAAACAACAATATAGGATCATTCACACTTGATATTAGAAAGGCTAGCATCAAGAAGACAAGAAATAACAAGTATTGGTAAGGATGGAGAGAAAAGCAAATCCTTCTGCATTGTTAGTGGAAATGTCAATTGGTTCAGCCACAATGGAACAGTGTATGCCAGTTCCTTTAAAAACATTAAAAATAGAACTACCTTATGATCCAGCCATCTCACTTCTGTCTGTATATCTAAAGAAAAAATTTTTAAGGATTCCAAAAAGATATACACATACACAATGAAATGTTGTATTATTCGGGCATGATAAAGAAAGAAAACATAGTTTACAGCAATGTGGGTCTTGATAGTTCTATGGTAAGTGAAATAAGCCAGGCACAAAAGAACAACAACTTCATGGTATCACTTTTGTGTGAAATCTTTTTAAAAGCCAAATACACAGAATCAGAGGGTGGAATGGTCATTATCAGGGGCAGAGAGATGGTCAAGGGCACAAAATTTCAGTTACGGTGGATAAGACTAGAGATCTAATGTAGAACATGATGATTGTAGTTAGTAATATTGTATTGAACAGTGGTAATGTGCTAAGACAGTAGATTTTAAGTGCTCTCATAATGCAAAATCAATAGTAAATATATGAGGAGATGATATGTTAATTAGTTTGGCTGTGGTAATGATATCACCGTGTATATCAAACCATCATGTTGTATACCTTTTAAATACATACTATTTTTATTTTTAAGATAAAAAGAAAGTAGATTAGCCGGAGAAAGTTATGGGGTTGGGAAGGGATTATAGCAAAAGGGTAGAGGGTTTCTTTCTGGAGTGATGAATACATTCTAAAGTTAATTGTGGTTATGATAACATTGACTCTGAATATACTAAAAACCATTTAATTCCACACTTTGAGTGATTGTATGACATATAAATTAGAATCCAAAAAACTATCACAAAGAAAGAAAAATAGAACTTAGCATAGTCCTTGACATAGAATAAGCACTAATTAACTATTAGCCTTATAACTATTAATTTAATTGTGTCTATTACTGTTGTCTATAAGTCTCTACCTGCTGAAATTACTCCATGAGAAACTCACATCCCAACAATATTATTTACACTTACTAAGATCACAGCATAATCTTGGGAAATTTATGTATTCTTTCTAATCTTTGACAATTCTGTTTATAGATTGGGGGCAATAACAGTATTATTTAATAGAATAATGTTTTATTATTATTTCCCTGATTATAGTTTCTTGAAGGAACAATTTTTTTTGCACCCCATCTCCTTAAATGCAGAAAACGATGTGACTTTATAATTTGCCAGAATTTTCTGGCATTCCGTTCTGTGATGTGAATTTATAAGGGTGGCAGAGAGGACAAAGGATGAGGAGACTCGTTGCAGCTACTGTGGAGCAAGGCAGCACAGGATGGCGGAGTGGAACTGTTGCTCCGTGTCTGTTCATGGCAAGTCTCCATCTGTTGAGTCAGAGGACATTCTAGACAGGCACAAAAGGATTAGCTATCTTTTCCAGGCTTTCTTTCTGATGATGTGAAACCATAATTGGTTAACCCTGGTTAAGCTTTATAAGTCCAATTTGATTGCTTTAAAATTACTGTCAATTCTGGCATAATGCTTTCTGTCAGTCTTGATTTCAGTATTATGCGCCTTTTGTTTGTGTTTCATTTTGTTTCCCTGTTTTTATTTTAGTAAAATGTTAGGAGAAAAATTAGTGATTACTACTCAAATTCTATTTCAAACAACCATTCCGATGCCTTTGAAAGCCATTATTTCTTTGTTAGTGAGTTTAAATAGATAAATATCAACGATTGTTACAATTTTAAAACTCTATCTAAGATGACTTGGTCAGCATATTTTAAATATTTTTAAACTGAACTGAGTTTGTATTTATATCATCAAATTCAGAGCTGAAAATGCTTTATAGAACCAGGTTTTTTAAGTGATAATGTTTAAAGGATAAATAAACATCAAGATTGCATTAAAACATAATATTTATGTGGGAAAAAATGTATTTTCTAGTTATATTTAATAAAGAGACCCAGAAAAAAAGCACTATGGTACACAGCCAATTTCATTTCAAAGAGAATTCCACAAATGCCTTGCAGTTTTGCTGTGAGGATGCATTGGGCAAAGTGGGTCAAAGTTTCTGAGGAGCGCTAAGTGAGCATCCCGGGGATGAAGGTATTATCTGATTTGTACACACTTCACATTCAGCAGCATTCTGTGTGGCTGCTGCTGAGCGCCCATCTGTCAGATCTCAACAGAAAAAAGCAAAGACTAGAGATTTGAGTAATTCAAGAAATATCTTTTTTACTAGTTGGCAAGAGAAAGAAGTATGAAAGAGACACTTTTTTCCTGTCATATGTTATCAATATGTGTTCCACCTGTCCAGATTACATTTTATACAAAATGCTTTTAGCCATTTCACTGTTATATTTTTAGAGTATTTTACCTCATCAAATGTCTTTAGAATAACTACTATATATTTCAAATATATATTGATTTCTAATCATTTGGCAATGTGCATTTTTATTGGTTTAGCACCTATGAGTCTTCACTGACATTGCATTGAGGCATTAAGATGACAGAATTATTCTTTGGTAGATTATTGCAGAAGTGCAGTATTGGTCTTCCATAGTTATTCAACTATAATAAGAATAGGCTTTTCTTAAAATATGAGTTAAATTTAATATTTACATATCCATCATACATGAAAAATAAAGCTCTTCACTCAGAAGGAGCTTTTAGAAAAAATTTCAGCAGAATAGATATCTAGGAAATTAAGCTGACAGAATTCTTTTCAATTTCAAGAAATTTAATGATAACGTGTCACAGGTATTCGGAGTCCACATTTCGTCTCCTAGTGTCACTTAAGAGTGGGCCAGTACATCGTGCAGAAATCTTCTGCTTTAATACATTTGTGTGACAGCTAAAGTAGTATTGATTTACTCCTATATCTTTGGTGAACACTTAAAATGTTTATACAATGCACACTTTATTTTAAGACTGAATATAGAAGAGATGTTTTGACATAGTGCAACTAAAACCATAAAAATTTTTACACTGGAAATTAATATGCCTTTTGAGTTATGACCCATTGTGATGTAAAAAGTGACTTGCTCAGATTTAATTACTCCCCTACATAGGAGACAGCAAGAAGTTAATGTTTTATTCAGGAAGCATGGACAATTTGCTATGTCAGACACTTAGTCATATCCTGGAATGGCAAAAAAAAATAATAAATAGGATAGATATAGACTATTTCCTCAAAAAGCTTAGAGTTAAGTAGAGGTAAAGGATGAATTTACTATAATAGGTGTGCAAAGGAAAGCATATTACATGACTACACTAATGGTATTGGAGGAAAATAAAAGTACCTATCTAACTATGACAGCTTCCAGTTGGAAATCCTGGATCAAGCAACTCTTTTCCTGTTTCACAAATAATGATTATTAGTCAGGTAAATGTTGCAAATGAGTTTGGGACAAACATGTCCCATGTGTTTAGTATGTATAAGCAACATACCTCTGTGTTTAATATTTTTGAGCAGCTTGATTGTGGCTGGAATAAAATGTATGAGGCAAGAAGTGATAAGAATTGACCTGTTGTGTCTTAGAGAAATTTGTAGAGGTCCTCACCTTTTATGTAATAGTAAGACACTAAAGAGTCTGAAATAGAAAATAATGTTGGCAATGAGGCTGAATCTACCACTGCCTCAGCCCCATGCCCTTGGTCCTAACTGGAGGTCACCTGTGGCTTCAGTTATAGTTCACATACTCACTAATGATTTCCTGCCTCAAGCACCTGCTTCTCTCTGTTGGACAGCTTTTTCTGGCCGTAGGACTGTATTCAGCCTTCACAGTGGCAGATGGAAGTGCCAGGAATTTAACTCACCACATAAGTCATACTCAACCTGTATGAGATGGGGATTGGTGAGTACATTTTCCAGCTTTCTTATTTCTCAGCAGAGTAATTCTGAATTATATTAAACAATTCTTTTAGAGGGTTCTCAACAGGATTAAGCCTCAGTTTCTCAAGGTGATAATCTGTTTATTAGTAATATATCATTTTTAACTTTCTCCATTTCCTGTCTCACTGAATTTCATAATAGTACTTCCTGGGATTACCCTCCATGTAAACTATTTGCACTCAAGGAAGTTGAACAAAGAGAGTGAGGTTTATATTTTAGATAAATTTTTCAAGGAGAGCAATAGAGAAAGCACTTTAACATGATTGAACTACAAACTTAGAAATTAACTATTGACTGCTGTAATAATTTAAATAAGAAAAGAAATGGATAGGATACATGTAAGAAATGCATAAGAAGGATAGGATACATATAAGAAGTGCATAAGAGATAAAAACCCAACAGGTCCTGACGACTAATTGAGTGTAGCTATACAAACTGAATGTGGGTAGTGGAACTAGAAAGAGGAGTTGAGGATGGCCTTTTGGTTACTAGGGAAGATTACTAGACAGAGAAATTATGACTTCAATTTTGAATAGCTTTGTTTTTAGCTACGAGTGTAAAGTAGATGCATGCAAAATGAATTGGGCTATGTGAACCTAAAACCCATGAGTCTGAAGTACAGATAGCACCTGTGTTTAAGATGTACCCGTATATAGTAAATAGCATTACCAGGAAATAATTTGTAGTATCACTCTGGCAGGGAAATAAAAGGCCTGAAAATACATTTTCTAAGAAGTCAGGGGAGGCAAGTCAATATCCAAGTAGACAGCCATAGAAATATATTCTTTGTTTTGCCTAATAAATCACTGAGGACATAGCCATGGTTGTCTCTGCACCTGAAAGAGAAGTAACTCAGACTAACAGATTGAGGAGTGAAAATGGACACAATGATTCTTCAGGACCCTTCTGGATGAGTTTTAATGTAAACATATATGGGAATGTTAGACAGTCACTAGAATGCTGTCAGGGTCTGGGACTTTTTCCTAGTAAAGAGATATATTCATAATTTGGGTAAGAAAATAGAGGAGAAGAGAGGTAGAGAATGTCTGGCTAATGGGTAGAAGATGGGATGGGTGTAAGTAGAGGGGTTATTCTGAGCAGGAGGAATACCTCATCATCTGAGACCAGAGGAAAGGTAGTGAACAAAGCCATAGAGAGAAATAATACTTCAACTTGGGAAGAGCAACCTGAGAAAAACACCCATGGCTACCTCAGTTTTAAATTGTCTCATAAGGGAATGATGGAGACAGGAGTTACAGTAATGGTTGTAGATTTTGTCTGTTTATTATGTGACTGTTGAAAAAGAACAGTCACAGTGAAGACCCAGGTGAGTTTGGAGACCATTAAGTTCTAATGATATCTATCAAGATAGTTCAGTCATTTTTCTCCAATTTGCTTAGCTAAATGGATAGAAAACATTAAAATTTGTGCTGTTGAGTTGCCGAACAAATGTTAAAGAATAACAGGGTTACAAAAATATGCAGACACTGTTAATTCTCTACTCCGACCCCTTTCGGATTCATTTTACCCTTTCCAGGCTCCCCTCCTCTGGCTCCATTGTGTTTGGTTTCAACAGCCAGCACTTGGGATTCTCTTGAAGGCTGCAGTCGGTCTACTAAAGCCATACGCTCCACACATGTACAGAACCAGAATGCCTGGGAGTTTTCCAACCCCAGCCTCCCAAGAGTCTCACGTCTGTTTTTCTAATGCTTCTCCCTTGCTGATACTTATAACCACATAAGTACAATCTTACAGATAGTCAACAAAGGGGGTCTATGCTTATTGAATTAATTGGTTAATTCAGTATATTTTGTAAGCCAAAAAAATATGCTGCTGTTTTACCACATTCCCTTTCAGACTTTCCTGGAAAGACAGTTGTAAGAGAAATTACCCCAGGGGCAGAGGTTTGGGTCATGTGTCTGGTTATCCACCTGTGTTTGAGAGAGTGACCTGAAATAAGAACATAACACATAGACTCCTGGGTAATAATTAATACTTTGACCAGGACATGAGATGGTAGAGATTAGAAGTCCCTAGACAAGGATGTCTGGGAAAAAGGATGCAAATGTAACTACAAGAGTGAGCACAACATATGAGAGCCTTTGTAGCACCCAAAAGAGCATTCTCTATACCAAGAATGTCAAACTCATTTTCACTGGGGGCCACACCAGCCTTGCAGTTGCCTTCAAAGGGCTAAATGTAATTTTAGGACTGTATAAGTGTAACTACTTCTTAACTAGGGGCAAGGAGCTCCGCGCTGCTGCTGGGTAGAAACAAGGTACTGGGATGGATAAAACAGGGTGGAGGGCCGGATTTGGCCCACGGGCCTTGTATTTGCCACCTGTGCTCTACACATAGCATTCAGTAACCAGGTGGTAAAGATGACGTGCGGTAGATACCAACTAGCCTCTTCCCTCCACCACTCCAGTGGTTAAACATAAAAGGAGTAGACGTGGTGGCAGACACACAGACTGTGCAAAGAACAAAATACAATTTCTCTTTCACACTAAAGCTGATATAGCCACTAAAAATGTTGAACATGCAACCTGTCAGCAGTGGATGCTAATGGCTCTGAGGCCCCTATGTTTTTGTCATGGAGGCCAACCAGTCCCTTGATGTTGAGTTGATTCCTTAATATTCATGTAATCAGAAAAAACAATAATTCATCCTTATCAGGATTAATATGTATTCTGAGTGTGGATTTGCTTTTCCTACTCACAGGACTTCTATCAGCATCAATATTTAAGGGTTAATTTATTAATGTGGTGTTCCACATATTACCTTAGGCTAAGGAACTCACTCTGTAATTAATAAAGTATGACAACAGGTATAGATCCATGGGATCCATTGGTCCTACCTATCATTTGGGAATAGGAAATAAAAATGGTATCCTAATAATTCTGAAAATGTACATGCATATGCACACATACATCCACATAATTGATTTTCTTTATTCAAAAATGAACTTCATTTCATAATGTCTTATATATCATCTATTAGAATTGTCACATAGAATTAAAAACACTCAGTAAAATTTGAATTCCAGATAAACACTAAATAATATTTTAATATGTCTCCCATATTTCATGGGGAATACTGTACATTAAAAAATTGCTTTTTTTCTGAAACCAAAACTTAACCAGGTGTGCAGTATTTTATTTTATAATTGTGGTAATCCATGCATTTTACATACTAGAGAAACAGTATCGTATAATATCATTCCAATGATTTGTCTGGTCTGCAGCAAATGGAGTAGTGAAGGTTTAACCAAGTATTAGCATCAGGAGGAAATGTTTCCAAGCCCAGGAAAGCAGTATATGGCATATGAGGAATGAATAAAGTGAAATAGACTGCTTTTTTAAATAGTCTAGGGCAAAGTAATCTAGAGTAGTGTTTCTTAGAGGACAAGGAAGAAGTCAACTTTACCTCCCATGCCAAACATTAAAGTAGCTGGGAATTGTAGTATCCTCTCTTCTTCCTGCACAGCAAATCCAGGATTGATTTATTGCTAGGTTAGCTTTGAATGCCTTGATATCCCAGATGACTATTAAACCAAGAAACAGAGAGAATCCCAGTGGACAAATTTTCAAGGAAACTAGTGGAGAATTTAGATTAGGTAAATAGGCATTCCCTGAGAAACATACACAAGAGAAAGAAACCAAGGGGGCTTTTCTTATGTGTGGTTTGTGACCAAAAAATCACAGAAATGTTAGTGAAGATGTGGTAAATAGACTTCAAGATTCCAAAGAGAATTCTGATGGCGTAGCATGATTGACAATAATGTAAATCAAAGTCAGAAAAGTTAGTGTCAGAGAGCTAGCAAAACCAGAATTTGTTCTTCCAGGCTCTTGACACCGTAGATTATCTTGAGCAGAGCATCACCTGATTTCAGGCCTTAAGGTGTTGAGGTTGGAGCACGGATAGTTCCAAATTTTCAGAGGCTATACCTATAAATGCGATAATCCAGCACTGGCCAGACCCCAGCTTCAATTTGTTGGTAAAATCAGCATAAAATAACGTGTTTACTGAATTATCTCCAATACTCACATTGGTTAATAAACCATTAAAAATATTGTTTTGATTTCATAACTTCTTTAACATTCTCTCCTTGTCCTTTCAATATGCAAATCTGTGTATTTTGAATACTCATTACAGTGTAGAACAAAAGTAGGTTTACAGTTGGGTGCATGGAAAATATTACAATAACAATAATACAAGAATAAACCGGTTTGCATACTCACAACTGTAAACCTACTTTTACTCCACCCTGTATAAAAGCCAATCCTGTTTGTATGGTACCCTGATATCCTAGAATCAAAAAATTGGAAGAAATTAGAGATACTTAGGAAACATCTCATCATAGCCCTTAAATTTCTGGATGAAGCAGAAACTCAAAAAACTAAATAACTTGTTCAGAGTCCAGCAAAGCCATTCAACGCACTAATGTCCTAAATGATACTCACTGAGTCACAAAAATATACTGCCTTCTCTAAGAACCAAGTTCCATTCCTCAGCCCCAACTTTGTTCTGTCTAGCAGATAGATGCTTTAAGAATTGACATTTGCTATCGTGACTAATAACATATTCTCTGTTGTGAGATTCTTGGGTTCAAATCCCAGACACATTTACTAGATGCAGAACCTTAGATATGTGATTTCAATCTTTTGAAGAGAAAAATTATCATCACAGAAATGGAAAGTAATAAACCTCTATAGGTCTACATGAATTTTTTTAAAAATGTAGGAAATACTAAATTTCCTTAAGTTTAAGTTAGAAAAAGTTTTATGTGTCAGTTTAATTGTTAGTTAAAGGATGATTTAGAGCAGGAGTTCGCAAACTGTCTATTTTTCTGTGGCTCACAAGCTAGGCATTTTTGCATGTTTAATGGTGAGAATAACGTTCCTTGACATGTGAAAATGTATGATATTCCAATGTTATTATCCATAAAATAAAGTTTTATTAGAACACAGCCAGACATAATCAATTGCGTGTTGTCTATGACTGTTTTCTGTGCTACACAGCAGATTCGAGTGGGTGCAGCAGAAACTGAATGGCCCGCAAATCTAAAATATTTACTATCTGACCCTTCACAAAAAAGTTGCTGAACCCTGATTTAGAGAAATGCTATTCAAAAAGCCACTCTGCAATAAGTTCAGGTGCTTGTGCCAGTCTGTGAATTAAGGCACTATTTCCTATATGAAAAAGGTCACGCGGTAAAAAACAAGGAAGAGCAACTAAACCATGTGTTTGGTCTTGCGGCAGAATAACCCTCTAACGCGAGGTCCTTATCTTGTCACGAACGGAGGGCTCACAGTTCGAGGGTCTTTAGGGGGCCTAAACAATTTGGGAACTGCTGTTTCAAAGCTTGCTAGATCTGAGAGCTGTGGACGCACACTCCAGACAGAAGGGTTTGTGCATCTTAACATTATTTAAGAAATAATTATAATTATACCACCTGTGTTCACCTGTAAAAGATTTTAATTGTGTTTAAAATGTAGAAATAAACTGAGGAATACTGAAACATTCAGCATATGCAAATGCTGAAAGTTTCTAAGAAGCATACCCATAGAGTGGAAAAATTTGTAATATAATAAGCCATATTACTAATTTGTCTGTACGCAGTGTCCTATGGCCTGTCAATCAAAGGAAGAGGTAATTTTGAAAATAAATTGTTTGGAGGGTGAAAAACTGTACTACCAATTTCAAAATTAGCATCTAGGGCTTTGTATAATCAATTATCTTCACAGATTTTAGCAATTATGATCGGTAGCCTTAACTTGTTCTAACATGTCATTTTAAATCACCCCTATGAATTTTGAAACACAGAGATTTGCCCAGCTTGAAATAAGACACTCAGCCTAATATTTTGAATCTTACAGCCTCAAACCTTAGAGCAGAATTAATATACACAAGCAACAATCCTCTTTTGTTTGTTAATATACTTCTATTATCTTCATATTTACTGACAGACGAAATAGGTACAGAGTCAGAAAACATTTAATTTTAACTGGATATATTGGTGAGAATGATTTAATAAAATGGAAAAGTAATTGCTTCAAAAATTATTTGCTATCTGTAAGGACTTCGGATTCTGGACCACAAAGACAGACACATCTAAATACCACATTTTATATACTTTTCTCAGGATCTCAAATATTGCTTTTATTTAAAGGTCTTCATTAATTTTAATAAGTGCTTATATTAAACTATCATTTTTCTCTTTCAAATGTTTAAAGCTTTCCAGTGTTGCTATTTCATTCTATATACTTCCTCTAATAGATTAAATATACAAATTAATTTATTTCCCTAAATTTTAATTGTCTGTATCCTTAAAGACTGACTTACATTATCATATCCTTAAACATAAAGCACTGCCTAAAATCCATATTTTGCAATAATATTAGGTGCATTTCATTATATTACTGCATGCTACTTCCCTGTGTCTGTTATTACTAGTCTTTATAGAAAATGATTTCTTTCTCTGTAGCTGTAAGATAACCTTAGAATACGAAGGCTTTGCCTGGCCTTGTAGATAAGTTGTTTGGAGCATTGTCACATACAGGAAACTGTAGAGGCTTTGATTCACTATCAGGGGACATCACTCTCTCTCTTTCATTCTCTCTCTCTCCCTTACTCTCTCTCTAAAATCAATAAATGTATCCTCTCATGAGGATTTAAAAAAATATAAAGTCTTGTCATTAGCAAGACAAATAGTCTGGGGCCATATTAACAAATGTATTTGCTAAATATAGAAGAGATACCAAGGGTGCTAAGCTGGTGATTTTCTGTGAGGAAGATTTGTAGACATGGCTCAAAGGCAAAAATGGGCAGTTAAGCCAGCAGAAGCACTGTCTGCCTTGGGGGATACTTTTGTAATGCAGCTTCTCCAAGATGGCTTTCCATTGCCTTCTGCACACATTCTGTGAACAATGCAACCTTTGAAATAGCATATTAAATGATATGTCTGTTGAACATAATGCTGAGTGACAGAATGCAGACCCAGGAGAGCACACACCATATGAGTCCATTTACCTGTGGTTCTGGAACAGAAAAAACATAATCATAAAAATTTTTTTAAAAAAAATGTTGGCTTCTTGGAGGAACTGAGTAGAAAAACATGAGAAAACATTTTGAGGATAAGAACATTATGTTAATGGAGCTGCGGTTAAGTGAATGTATATATTTGTTAAAAATATTAAATTGTATCCTTAAAATATGCACATTTCACTATATGCAAATTAAGGTTTACCCCAAAAACCCAACTGTAAATCAATATTGAATTCTAGCTAAAAGCTTTGACTTTTTTAGTGATACAGAGTAGCAATTATTAAACTAATACCTGTACACTCTGAATTTGAGCAAATGAAAATATACTGAGGATAGTAAAAGTCAGATTTCTCCCTGTTGTGGAAACCAACTACAAATATGGAAAATGAAAAATGTAGATGGCAGCATAAGGTATTGGATTAAACTGGAGTAGATGTAATACCAGACTTTCAGCACTGAGCAAATCTAAATGCCATTCACCACTAGATGAACAAGGGATTTGGGAGAAAGATTGATTCCAGAGCTGAGGAAAGGAGAACACTCATAAATTGGGGCTCAAAGTAGACCTCAATTAGAAGGTGACATTTAACCTGAGACATTAAAGATGGGCAGGATTTAATGATCTAATAAAAAGAATATTTGCCAAGGCCACAGGCAATGGTATTCAGAAATCTTTCTCCTGGCACTTCTAGCAATAGTGCAAAGACCTCTCTTCTGGAATCCAGCTCCACTGAGCTACCAGGGCAGAGAGTTCATACCTAGTTCAGAATACAGCTCGTGTCATAATCTGAGTTGATCTGCTGTGAGTGAGCCATGTCTGTGTTTCTGTTTAAAGAAGTGTGTTAGCTGTTTGGAGGTGTGTATTTTAATGTAATAATAATAATAATAATAATAACAACAACAACAACAATAACACACAGCTATCTATATAATACTTACAATATGCCAAGCCTATTCTTAGAACAATTTATCTGTTAACCGATATTCGATTCTTACAACAGTCCCATGAATCAGTACTATATGATCCTCAACTTATAAATGGGAACCTAGAGCACAAATAAGTTAATTAGCTTATCCCTAGTAACAAAGTAAATGGTTTATCTAGGAAGTGAACCCAGACGCTTTAATCTACAGTCTGTATTCCTGACCAGTTTACCGTGCTGCCTCTCTTCTGTGTGAATTTACTTCACAGAGGTATTTTTGTCATCACTGATCGGCAATCACAAAAGTTTGAGAGCCCATCGGTCTGCATTTCTTCCCCCAGCTGTTTTCCCTACGGATTGTGTACCTTGCAATTGGTCTGAGCACCCAGCCAGCAGCGGCAGGAAAGAGCACTGTGATTGTGATGCCTGCTACTGGAAAACGGAAAATTTAAGTGTGAGATCACATGGCACAGTTTCTTTTCTTGGCACATACCTGTTTCTACACTAATACGAACATCTGATCATTTTATTTTTTGGAAAATTCATAAACAAGTAACTCAAATATAAACATACATGCATTATTTTTCCTTGTAACAATGGAACCAATTCGTTGATTACCTTTCTTGCCCTTGGTACCTGTCATAATGGTAAGTGAGACACTATACACTTTCTTAGTTTACCTTCCTAGCACAAGTTTTAGAATTTGTTTTAAGAATCATGATCTTAAAAATATATTCTTTTTCCAATTTTTAAAATATTCTTTAATGTTTAGTATATATTGATATATAATTATACACACTATTTTAAGAGGAATGTTCTTTAGATCTTTTCATGAACATAATGTAGCAACATGTCAATGTGAAGAAACTAATTTTTCAGTCTATTTCCCATATGCAGTTTTTCGGGGTGGTTAACTGATCACTTCGCAGCTGTAATTTTGAGCTCCACTGAACTGTTATGGATGTTCCATTTTAAAACAGAACATATGTGAACAGAACTGTTTCTGTTATGCTTGACTGATGCTCCTGATTGTGCTCCAAATTCACAACTATGCCTGTAGTTATGAACTAATAACTTTGATTATTTAGGTAAAGTCAGATCTTTGAAACCAATCTTAACTCCTTAATTGAAAAGCAACTAAAAATGCATCTGCCACTGTGTAATGTAGTGTTTGATTTTTTCCCCTTCAGTTCAGAGTAATCTCATAGTTTAAGCTGTTTAAATTCCTGACATTAACCTCAATTAGATGATACCCAGTCCACATTTAAATTAACAATTATTTATTGACATGAGAAAACATGAGGTTATTCTCATGAAATGCTGGTATAGTTTGAATAAACTTGATGATGTTTAAGAGTAGTTTTAGTGTAATTAGTAGAGATCTTAAAAATATAATCCAAAGCCAGATGTATCATTTACTTAGTTCCTATTGTGCTTCTAAAAACATAGTAACTTTATATGGAAAAACATGATACTGTGAAATATAATATAAAAGCTGATTTCCTAAGGACCAGAATTTTAGCTTCAGCTTAATTACCTATTTGCCAGATCTATGTGGCAGCTCATTTAAGACTTTTATCCTTGGTCCCCACATCTGTAAAAGGAGATAATATAATAACTTAAACCTAATACCTGTATCACAGATAATTTAATGTTTACTTAAAATCATACATGTGGAAAGATTCTATAATGTGATAATCAGTATAAATGCTATTTATTGCTACTTAATACAGGCAGAAGAATCCTTTCTAAGATAAATTTAGGGTATTAGCAAATTGTCTGCTCATGGACTACTTGAAAACTACCGGCATTTGGTCACAATCCTCATCTTATCATTTAAACCTCCTCACAAGCAACTTCTGCTTTCCTAGTCACATGAGGATTTCCTTTGTTATCAGCCTATTTGGTTCCTTGGAGAGAGGCAGCATCTACAATCTACAATGCTAAGTGAAGCATTCAAAAAATTAATTAATAATGAAGTTGGCAGAGTCAGTGTGAATGCATAGCCATATCAGGAATATATAACTAATTGTAGGAGGGCAAAAGTTTGTCTACTCCATTACAGGAGCAGTATAATAAGATTTATCTGCTATCTGACCCACAAGGAACTAGGACTGCATTTGCATTTGTTGGCAGAAATAGCCAGATGACTTCGGCCAAGATGGAGATGTAGGTAGACACCCTGTGCCTCCTCGCACAACCAAAATAAGGACCACAAAAATTTAGAAACAAAAAAAACAACCAGAACTGACCGAAAATTGAACTGTACAGAAGTCCTACAAC
>PVKM010010443.1:0-34534 GCA_004027735.1 Carollia perspicillata
TGAGACCATCTGAATCTGGACTTTTTTTCTGTATTGGGAGGTTTGTGATTACCAATTTATCTCCTTCCTCATTATTGGTCTGTTGAGAGTTTTCTATTTGTTCATGATCGAGTCTTAGTGATTGTGTATTTCTAGGACTTAATTTGTTTCTTCTGGGTTACCAGTTTGTTGGCATATAATTGTTCATAGTACTCTTTCATGATCCTTTTCTGTGGGATCAGTTATAATGTCTTCTCTGTCATTTCTGATTTTATTTGGTATCTCTTTCTGTTTCTCTGAGTTAGTCTGGCTAAAGATTTGCCAACTTTGTATATATCTTCAGAAATCCAGCTCTTAGTTTTATTGATCTTTTCTATTATTTTTCTGCTCTCTATTTTGTTTGTTTCCCCTCTGATTTTTGTGAACAGCAGGTCTTCAAATAACATCATTTTTTTGTCCAATGTTTTATTATAACATTGATGAGATGTTGTAAGAACCTTACTCATTTATATCAATCAGCCGATAGTAAAATTGGTTTCATTATACGTCATTTTGCTTAAAGTTGCAGAACTTACCAATGTTAAGTGAGTACTTACTATATTTCTGTACTTTTGAAAACTTTGGACTTAGTTTGTTCTCTTTCTAGTTCCTTGAGTTATAAAGTGAGGTTGCTTATTTGAGGTCTTTCTTGGTTTTTAATATTGGCAGTTTTTGCTGTAAACTTTCCTCTTGAAACTGCTTTTGCATCGTCCTATATGTTTTGCTATGCTGTGCTTCCATATTCATTTGTTTCAAGATACTTCTTGGTAGTCCTTTTGATTTCTTTCTTGACACACTGGTTGTTTAGGAGTATGTTTTTTAATCTCCATATTTGTGAATTTTCCAGTGTTTCTACTGTTACTGATTTCTAGTTTTCACATCATTGTGGTCAGAAAAGACACTTGGTATGATTTCAGTCTTCTTAAATTTGCTAAGACTTGTTTTGTGAATTATCATGTGATCCGTCCTGGAGAATGTTTCATGTCTTCTGGGGAAGAATGTGTTTTCTGCTGCTGTTGGATGTAGTATTCTGTTTATCTATTAGTAACATCTGGTTTAAAGCATGGTTCAAGTCCTACATTTCTTGGTTGGCTTTCTGTCTGGATGATCTGTCTATTGTTGATAGTAAGATATTAAAGTCCTCTACTATCGCATTTTGTGTATTTCTCCTTTGGATGTGATAGTATTTGCTTAATTTGTTTAGGTACTCTGATGTTGGGTGTGTATATATATTTTTGATTGCTGTATCTTCGTGATGGATTGACCCTCTTCTTACATGACTGTCTTTGTCTTTTGTTACTGTTTTTGGCTTAAGGCCTGTTTTGTCTGATATAAATATAGCTACCCCTCCTCTCTTTGGGTTTCCACTTGCGTGGAATATCTTTTTCTACCTCATCATTTTGAGCCTACATGTGTCCTTTTTAAAGCTAAAGTGAATCTCTTGCAGACAGCATATTGTTGGGTTTTGATTTTGTTTTTTTTTCTTATCCATCCAGCCACTCTGTGTATGAAGGTCAGGTTGCTTCCTCACTTGAGTTAGTTGAAGAAAAGGAAATACGGTTTCTCTTTCTCTAATTCGCAAGAAGCTGTATCTGGAAGTAAAATCGTGAATGCATTTCCATGTTAAGTTGACATGCTGATTTTTCCACTTTGCAGTGCCTTGCTGAGTAAGCTACAGTAGGTTGTGCTCTTCAATTTTCAGATTCCCTGCAGAATTAATCCTGCAATTAGGAGTGGCCTAGGTCAGCCATATAGTGGAGCACAGGAATATTACAAGCTGTTATTGCCAAGATTAGAGTAGGGAAGCTGAAATGAGGTCAGGCCTGTTGTCAGGATAATGGGCTACATGCCAGAACCTAGTAAATGAAGGACTGGGGCTACGGTGAGGTGGTAGTGGACCCCAGGGAGGGATTCTGCAGGTTCCAGGTCAGAAACTATGGGGGCATTGAAAGTCAAAAGTAGCAAGAGATAGAAATCTGAACTAGGAAAATTCTCAAGTGCTTCTATTTATTGTCAGTGTTTTAAAAAGACTTTTGAGGGGCTTTATTGGCTGATGTTCTAATACCTGTAGCTCTTTCTTAACTCTTAGGAAGGAAAAGGAGTGATGCTTTTTATATTGTAATGGACTCTTAAAAATATTGATGCCAAAAGTACTAATTTTTAAGGGCTTAATACTAAAGTAAAAATTAGATATTCTTCATTGGAATGACTGACATTTAGCTCTGACCCCCTCAGTTTCTTTATCTTTTCTAAGTTCTAATTGATATGTCTTAAAATCTCAAAGAAAGGATACTTTGGACTAAATGCATAAAGTATGATTTTATTTTTATTTGAATAATTTGCTAACAAAAGTAATATAGGCCATTTGTAATGTGCTACTTTTTGGATATTTGGTTGATTGTTTTTTATCAGTCCTTTTTTTCTGCCAGAAGTTTAGAAAATATTTTCAGGGCCAAAATATGAGGGGAAAGTTTGTACTTTAAACCAGGGTCAGCAATTTTTTTTGTAAAAGTTCAGATAGTAAATATTTTTGGTTTTTGTGAGCTAGAGACAGTATGTTGTAGTTTCTCAGCTCTGCAGTTGTAGCGTTAAAACGGTCATATACAATGCATAAATGAATGGGTGTGGCTGTGTCCCAGTAAAACTTTATGCACAAAACCAGCAGCAGGCTAGAGTTAGTCCTCAGACTGATTTAAATTATTAGTTAGTTTATAGTACTATTAGGGAAATTTAAAAACATTGTTATGCACTTAAAATTTCATTGGGTGTGCAAAGAATGGCCATAAAGAGCATAAAATGAATTTAGAATTTATTTTTTCTTCTCCCTTTTAGGCTTCAAGATAGTCTTGAATTCATCAATCAGGACAGCAGTACATTAAAGGCTGATAGTAACACAGTTATTAATGGACTACTTGGAAATATAGGTAAATAGTTTCTTTGGTTTTGTAAGTTTTAAAAATGTTAACCGTATAACAGGGATTTACAGTTCTATCTTAATACTGTAGATCTTTTATAAGAGACCAAAGCGTTTCAAATACTAGAAATGGAAAAGGCGTTTATATTCTAAGTATATATAACATTTGTATTATTTGAAAAACATAAATTTTCATATATTTGAGCATGTTTGTTTAGTATATGAAAAGAGGGAACTGCTGAAGATCTACCAAATTTGTTTTTGTTTTTAATTTTGATGTATCTTTAAAAGGCACTATTATTGATATAAAAAGCCCTTTCTAGCTCACTTGAATACTTCAGCTGAAGAATGCTGGTATTAATTATACTTTCTCCTTTCTCTCTCCCCTGTTATTATTAAATAAAAGTAATTTTGAAATGGTACTCATTTTTGACCTGTAATTCAGATGAGAAGATATTCAGATATGATGTTCCTTAGAAGATTTATTAGAGTAACAACTTATTAAGTAACTTGATTAGTTTATTGTTGTAATCAAGTAAGTTCAGTATTTTAAAGTGACACACTATTTGTGACATTTTTAGTCATTTGTTTTATCCTAGAAAACTTAACTAAATTTCTGCTTACCATACTTCCAGAACAGATAGCAGTTAGTATAGAATGAATATTTCTCTCATTCCCTGGTTAGTGAGAATTTTTATTTGTAATTAATTTAAATAAATGTGTATTAGTTACATGAATTAGTAGAAAACGTTTTTTTCTTCCAGCTTAAACAGAGTAACATTCTCTTATTTTTTATTCTTGTTCATTCATATTGCAACCATTTATTAAGCACTTACTATAGGCTAGTTATAGTGTCAGGCATGTACTTACAATGTGTGTATATTTTGTAGAAAAATAGAAATTCTGCTTTTTTCTTAACATGATTAATTCATTGGCTTTAATAAAAGCAAAGATGTGACAGGAAACAAACGAATTTTTTCTTTATTATTTGACACTTTTCAAAGCTCAGCATGCTTATTAAAAGCTAATTATTTTATTAATACAAATGCAGTTACAAAGATAATTACACTATGATGCTAGATATACTAATCTTCTTTGTTTTACTATAAATAGGAAATTAACTTATTTAACAGAGTACAGACTTTAACTAATGAACAGCTTTTATTTGTACATTCTTTTGTGAATCAAGAATAATTGAGCACCATTTCTTATTTTCTTTTTATTTCCAGTTAAACAATAAATACTTATCAAGCACCTACGATAAGCTAAGCACTCTCCTAGGCAATGAGGATACAGTAGTAAAGCAGATACAGTTTCTACCTCAGTGGATTTACAGTTAATGGGATTCAGGCATATAATACAATTACAGTATCCTGTAGTTAATTCTTAGACAGGATTAAGAGCATGTTGTGATAAAAATGAAGAGGATTAACTAATTCAATTATGAAGAGTCAGGGAAGGCTTCCTTGAAAAAGTGAGGCATAAATTTGAAGGATTAGTCCGATAGCTGGGGAAAGAAATGTTCTTAGAAAAAGCAGTAGCATGTGCACAGACCTAAGGGCAAGAGATCACAGAGCACGGGAAGAATGTGAATAAATCAGTGTGGATGGAGTACACAATAGGACTAAAGGAAGTGAAAAGAAAGAAGTGAGCAAGAGCCAAACCACGATGGGCACTGTGGGCCATACTGAGGAATTTGGACTTGGGCTTTGAGCCTTGGGTACCAGTGAGGGTGTGTTAGCTTGGATCCTCCATCTGTTTTTTAACAGGTGCCAAGAGAGGATAAAACATGCAAGGATTTTATTAGGGGAAATGACTAATGTGAGAGAAAATGAGAAGGGAGCTGGAAAAGGTCAAGAGCGCCCTTGGCTTGTGATACAAATCTGAACCCAAGTAAAAAAGAGGAATAGAAGGTTGTGTGGAAGCGTCCAGCCTGCCATACAGTTTAAGGAAGCTTTGGTGAAGCCATCAACAAGCCTTCAAGTCAGCGTTTGTTGTCAGAGTAGACCCACTTCTTGCCAAAATGGACCTACCTTACTATACTGCTCTGTTCAGTCATTGGCTAGGAGTAGCCTGTGGGACATGCAAACTTGAACAAACATGGCAATGGATTTCAGAATACAGCAGCTGGCATACTTTGTTAGTTACAGTCCTTGTGGCCAGAGATTTTTGTGGTGCATTCTTAAGGCCACCACAGGAGTTTTCAGAATAAAGGCATACCTCTGAGATATTATGGACTTGGCTCCAAACCACACAATAAAGCAAATATCTCAATAACATGAGCGACATGATTTTTTTGTTTACTAGTGCACATAAAAATTATCTTTACACTATATTACAGTCTGTTAAGTGTTCAATAGCATTATGTCTAATAAAACAATATACATACCTTAATTTAAGAAATAGCATATTGCTAAAAAATGCTAACCATCAGCTGAGTCCTCAGTAAGTCATAATCTTTTTGCTGTTGGAGGATCTTGTCTCGATGTTGATGGCTGCTAACCCATGAGGCTGGTGGTTGCTGAAGGCGGGGTGGCTGTGGCAAGTTCTTAAAATACAACAACAGTGAAATTTGCTGCATCAGTTGATTCTTTCATGAATGATTTCTGTGTAGCCTGCAATGCTATTTGATAGCATTTTACCCACAGGAGAACTTCTTTGTATTGAAGTCATTCCTCTCAAACCCCACTGTGGCTTTATCAATTAGGATTCTATAGTATTCTAAATCCTTTGTTGTCATTTCAACAACCTTCACAGCATCTTCACCAGGAGTGGGTTCCATTTCAAGAAACCACTTCATTAGCTCATCCATAAGAAGCAACACCTTTAGAATTACGATCCATTAGAATACGATCATGAGATTGTAGCAATTCAGTCACAGCTTCAGGCTCCACCTCTAATTCTAATTTTCTTTCCTTTTCCACCACATCCTCAGTTACTTCTTCCACTGAAGTCTTGAACTCAAGTCATCCATGAAGGTTGAAGTCAGCCCCTTCCAAACTCCTGTTAATGTTGATATTTTGATCTCTTCCCATGAATCATGAATGTTCTTACTGGCATCTAGAATGGCGAATCCTTTCCAGAAGGTTTTCAATTTACTTTTGCCCAAGTCCATCATAGGAATCACTGATCCATGGCCTTATGAAATGTGTTTTTTAAATACTAAGACTTGAAGCTGAAATTACTCCTCGATGGTCCGTGGGCTGCAGAATTGTTGTTGTGTAGCAGGCATGGAAACAACGTTAATCTCACAGTGCACTTCCATTAGAGCTCCTTGGTGCCCAGCTGCCTTGTCAGCGAGCAGTCATATTTTGAAAGAAATCTTTTTCTGAGCAGTAAGTCTCAACAGCAGACTTAAAATATTCAGTAAATCGTGTTGTAAACAGATGAGCTGTCATCTAGGCTTTGTTGTTTTGTTTATAGAACACAGGCAGAGTGGATTTAGTATAATTCTTAAGGATTCCAGGATTTTTGCAATGGCAAATCAGCATTGGATTTAACTTTGTCACCAGCTGCATTAGGTTCTAACAAGAAGCCAGACATTGACTTCTGCTCTCTAGGGATGAAAGCCCTAGATGACATGTTTTTCAAATTTAAGGTTGTTTCACCTACACTGAAAATCTGTTTCTTAGTATAGACACCTTCATTACTTATTTCAGCTAACTTGTAGTTTTTACACCAGCACTTGCTGCTTCACTGTGCACTTTCACATTATGGAGACAGGTTCTCTCCTTAAACCTCATGAACCAGCCTCTGCTAGCTTCAAACTTTTCTTCTGCAGCTTCCTCCCTTTCTCAGCCTTCCTAGAAATGAAGAGAGTTAGGGCCTTGCTCTGGATGAGGCTTTGGTTTATGGAAATGTTATGGCTGGTTGATCTTCTATGCAGGCCACTACAACTTTCTCCACATTAGCAATAGGCTGTTTTGATTTCTTATCCTTTGTGAGTTCACTGGAATAGCACTTCTAACTTCCTTCAGGAACTTTCCCTTTGCATTCACAACTTGGCTAAGTGGTGCAAGAGGCCTGGCTTTCAGCCTGTCTCAGCTTTCAATGTGCCTTTTTCACTCAGCTTAATCATTTCTAGCTTTTGATTTAAAATGAGAAGCATGTGACTCTTTCACTTGAACACGTGGAGGCCACTGTAGGGTTATTAATCGGCCTAATTTCAGTATTGTGTCTCAGGGAACAGGGAGGCCCAAGGAGAAGGGGAGACATGGGGGAACAGCTGGTAGGTGGAGCAATCAGAACACACACATTTATTGATTAAATTTTTTGCCTTACAATTATGGGTGTGGTTCATGACACTCCAAACAATTAGAATAATAGCATCAAAGATCACAGATTGATCACAGATCACCATGACAAAAATATAATATTGAAAAAGTTTGAAATATTGTGAGAATTACAAATATATGACAGACACTCAAATTGAGCAAGTGCTGTTGGAAAAAGCTGATAGACTTGCTCTATGTAGGGTTGCCACAAACCTTAAATATGTAAAAAGCACAATATCTGCCGAATGTAGTAAAACAAGGTATGCCTGTATTTAGTTGAGATTTATCTCTGCAAAAGAATATTTTAATTGCAGTGGGAATGGATCCAAATAAGCCAGTGGGATTGAAGAAAGACCTGTATTAGAAGGCTGTTTGTTTTCATCTAAGTGACAGATAATGGGGTCCTAAAGTAAGACTGTATCAGTAAGGGTAGAGAGAGAACTTACTGAGAGGCTCATTTAGGAAAACACAGTGGACCGGACTCAGTAATTAGATAGAAGAGATGAGGAAGAAAGGAATAAGTCAAGGGTGGCACTCTGCCATGTGGTTGTGTAATCGCATGGATATTGGTATTATTCTCTGGGAGAAACAGAAGAAATTGGTAATTGATGATTTTAGGTGTAGGCATGTTGAATTAAAAGTGTTAGTGGGACGAAGGAAAGGTTGTTGAGGATGTAACCTATGGAATGCTGGCTTTAAAGAAGAAGTAGGGGAAGAGAAGCACGTAAAGGAGACAGAGAAAAAAACTTAGAGTGTATTATTATGGAAACTGAGGTGGGGGAGTTCAAAGTCCTGTCAGCATTAAATATGCTGTAAGGTAATATTAAATAGTACGGATTGCATTAAGCAACAGTTAAGGCTTTTGTTGACCTATGTGAACAGTTTCAGAGTTGAGGAGAGACTCAGAAGTTAAGTTTTTTTCCCAAGATGTAAGCAGTGGTTCTCAAATTTTTTGGTCTTTGGACCATTTTAAACACTTAGAAATTATGGAGAACCACAGAGAACTTTTGTTCATATTGGTTACCTTTATTGCTATATACTGTATTAGAAACTGAAACAAAATTTCAAAGTATTTGTTTAGGAATTTATTAAAAATAATACCAATAACCCCTTTAATGTTAATGTAAATAACATGTTTTTCAGTAACTTTTCTAAGAGAAAATAATTTAGTTAGAAGAGTGGCATTTAAAACAATGCCACTTTAAACTTTTTGTATATTTGCAAATCTCCTAAATGTCTGCCTTACTAGAAGATAGCTAGATTCTCGTATCTGTTTCTGTATTCAGTCTCTTGTGATATGTTGTTTAGGTTTAAGTGTATTAAGAAAATCCATTCTCACACAGATAAGTAGTTGGAATGGGAAGATACTCACGGACTCCCTGAAAGGGTTGCAGGGACTTCCCAGAGACCTTAGGACTGCATTTTAAGAACTATGGAACTGTGGGATTAGCTGTACATGGTGAGAATGGAGAAGAATTTTGACTGTGTTTGAATGTCGATGGGAAAGGAGATTATGAAGAGGATGAGGTTAAAGATAGAGGTGCTACTTGGCCAAGTGAGATTTTTGTAGGTCTTGTCTGATTTAGAAGAATTTGTTTTGGAATGGAGGGTGAGGGTACCTCTTAGGATTTTTCACTGAATAAGTCCTTAGCACATGGTAAGGTGTTGAATAATGTTACTTCTTATTAGTGCTCAGGCAGGAAGGAAGCAAGGATAGGTGGGTGAGAGTTTGATTAAGTTTGGAGATAGGTTGGTGGTAGGTTGGAAAAGGTGTATTCTCATTTGGTGAATTCTGTGTGTGCACACATACACATGCAGCTGCGTGTGGACTGTCAGAGACAGTCACATGCTGAGACTAAGGAGAGGGAAGGCGAGGGGGGAGTTTAAAGAGAGCAGATAAGAACAACTGAAGAAAGATCCAAACAATGAAACATGGAAGGATTGTTGCATATGTGCTGTAATTACAGAAATTCTTCTTACAGGAAAATATCTATTAGCAATTTGAAAAATACAGGGTCCAGCAGAAATAACGCTTGCTTCAGTGTGGTTAGTAGGGTAATAACATGTACATAATAATTTATAGTTTTAATTTGAACATAATTACACCTAATGACATTTCACCTAAAATGTCATATAGTGTGATTGTGCTATTGTTATGTTAGAAATTTGCATGCTTATGATTTTGTAATAAAAAGGGGCGTTATTTGTGCTGAAACCTGTATATTTGCCACTTTTTAAAACAGAAAGTCCCCTATTAGCTCATAGGTGTCTGTGTAGGCTATGTTGATTAAGAGTAACTAACGGGTAACCCAGCTGCTTGCTCTTAGGCTGTAATATTGCCCTTGTTGGGGCTTTTAGACTCTGTTGTCTTCTCTTGGTTAAGTCTGCAGAAGCCACTTTTCTTGAACACGCAAGTCTGGCCCTGACAGGCTGCATTGGTGGCCTGCTTCCTCAGTGGCTAACCGCTGGTCTAAGACGTTTCTTTTTTTCTGTTATGTTGTAACTTAGCACTACGTTAGAAAAAACTTTTTATCCTTGCCTGTACATTCCTTTTCTGTATTTGCTCTTTGTTGTTGTGTGTCGTGTTCTGTTTTCTCAGCCAGGCAGTCAGGTGGTTTTATCCTTGCAGCCATTGCAGGAGAGTATTGTCGTTCTAAGACTGACTTTTTAAAAGATAAATTTATTTGGCAAATGTCAAATTATATAGATAACATTACTGTGCTTTTTTTGTTCTTTAAAAGGATTGTTTTAGAAAGGATTGAACATTTAGAACAATTTTTACCTTGTATGCTGGAAAGTTATTTTTATTATTATATACAAATTTATTAGTAAATTGGCATGAAATTATTATTTATGATTTGTTATAACCAGAGGGAAACCATCCTGTTTCAAAAAAGTGAAGCCAGCTGGAATTATTGTTATTTAGTTTAAAAGTGACTGTTCATATCTGTTGGTCTACCTTTTTGCTGCCTTAGCTCACCTGTTATTCCCGACTCACTGCAGCTTCTCTAACAGCTCTCTTTTACATGTATTTTACATTTTTGCCATGTAGGTCTTTCACAGTTCTGCAGCCCCAGGCGGGCATTCTCTGAGCAGGGTCCGCTCCGCCTGATCAGGAGCGCCTCTTTCTTTGCAGGTTTGCGATGTGCTGTGTGGGTAGACTAGTTGGTGTGCCCCAGTGGCTAGAATCTGTAGTTAAGCTGTGGAAACAAGAGAGTCAATAATTACAGTTGGGGAAGGTTTGGTTGAGAAAACATTGCTTAGAAAGTACAAGAACTTAATTCATTTCTACTGAATATGTTCTTGAAGTTTCCAGAAACTTTATCAGTAGAATTAACATTTTCATGAAATTTCAGTGTTTGTTATTTCTTATCTCATCATGGAATAATGATTTAAAACTTTAGAATTTCAAACCAAAATTTAGTATAAATATTATAATCCAGTTGGAATTTTTGATATGAACACTATCTTGTTTCCATGGCTGAGTAGCTTTTGTTACCATAGTCCACCAATTGCAGAAAATATCCTATCTTATTATTAATGTAAAATTTCTGATCTGAACTATTTAATGAGAATGATTTCTTTTGGAGCTAAGATTTAGATGAACAAGCACCATTATAATTGCACTATAAAAGGCATATATGAATATATTTGTTAATATCATTGTAGAGTATGTCCATGCTTCAGTGTTCGGCTTTTAATATTTATTTTCCTTATAAATTTGAGATATGAACAATGTATATTTATTATAGACAATTGGGAAATATGAAAATAGGTAACAAATATATGTTAGCTATCTGTCAGCCAGAAATAACCTCTTTGATCTTTTTTTTAAAACAAAATGAGGATCATACTATTCAACTAGTTTTCTTAAATTTTTTATTATGTAGAATAAATCTTTAAATGTGAAGATTTAACTCAACATTGATACATGCAGAATAATAGAGTGAACCAACATATACCCATTACTTAGCCCCAGCAACATTCTTACTGTTCAGCAGCTTGCCTTTTTTCCATTTAATAGTATATTGTGATTATCTTGCTGTATCATTGTAAATGCTTCTAAAATACTTACTTTAGTCACCCTTGCTTCTTTAGACATTATAGGTTATTTACATATTATATGTCAAGTCATTAGATAGATCTCAAAGCTTGTTCAACTGAGTAATAGCTCTTGGTGTTGGGTTTGTGCCATGCTGTTGAAGAAATGAAGGAATGCAATGAGATGAGCATGATTGAGTTTGCTGTTTGAAAGGGACAATATCAACCTGAATGGCAGTGTATTTTATAACTGAAAGTTTTGTCTTAATTCACAGTTCACAGCAACCCAATGGATATGCCTGGAAGAGAGCTGAATGAGGACAGAGACAGTGGCATAGCACGCTCTGGTAATGCCAGGTTCACGTATTAATTTAGTTTTTTATGAGATAACTGTTAGCTGACATTGCGTTTCTTTTTATCTTTGCCTTCATCATTCAATTTTATGTCTACAGCTTGTTAGTATTGGTATTACAGGAGAATTGTAGAAACAACAGAGAGAAATATTTTAAATTTAAAACATTTTATATTTACTGTTGAATGTGCCTGGTGGAGCATGGCCTGGATGAATGCACATTGGCTTAGGTGCAGCCAATACAAGAAAAAAAGTATTGCTCAAGAGACTGCTTAGCTAGCGTAGCAGAGAAAACACATTTACTTATAACTGTTTGCTACTAGCTAGAGCTTAAATTATCAGACTCTCTCTTGCCCAGAAAGACTTAGGCATTTTGAACTCATGTTATACATATTTTTTTTCAAATATGGACTCTCCCAAAATTTGTCTGACAAATTACGGGGCGGGGAGTAAAGCCCAATTCTACATTAAGGAGCAGAATCTACTGAGAGAGAAGTCAGGAAAATCATCTATCATAGTCCGCTGTGAGTCATTCTGTGATAGGCCTGTGCAAAGAGGTTCAGAGAAAGGGAACCTAACAGCCAGGGCAAGGGACAGGGTGCCAGTAGTGCTTTACAGAGGGGTACTGTTTGGGTTGTGTCTTGAAAAATAAATAGGCATTATCCAGGCAGAGGCATGGAAGAAGGATATTCCGTTTAGAAGGAATAGTGTTTGACAGGGCCCAGAGATCAATCAGCGTAAGTGAAAGGAGGAGTCATCTTAGGCTTGAGTTATTGTTAGGTTGAGAAACTTTATTCACTGTGGTTTTCCATGTATGCTGTCACATTATATGGCTCTGCTATCGAAATTGGTCACAATTCAATTTTGAGTATAGATGGGAAGTGTACACTTACCATGTATTGTAATCCCTCGGTTTGCATTGGAATAACAAGCCTAAAGTTATTAGAATAACTTTAGGAGTTTCAAAAAATTACTCCCAAAGACTCTGATTTAGTATAGAGCAGGAGTGTCAAACTCATTTTCACCAGGGGCCACATCAGCTTCACAGTTGCCTTCGAAGGGCCGAATGTCATTTTAGGACTGTATAAATATAACTACTCCTTAACTAGGGGCTGTTGCCAGGGAGAAACAAGGTGGAGGGCCAGATTTGGGCTGTAGGCCTTGTGTTTGCCACCTGTGGTATGAAGTCTTAGGTATCCATATTTGACAAACAAACAAACAAAAAAAAAACAAGAAAAACTTCAATACCTGATTCTGATGGACAGCTAGAGTTGAGAACCACTAGTCTAATATGAAAAGTCTGCATCTTTCAGATAATCTCACCCTTTTTTTCTAATTGAGTTTATTATTTTTGTTCTTTGGTAGTAATCTAGAGTACATTTCTCTCAATACCTTTGATTCTATATAATACAGAGATTTAGTTTTCTGTGGCTGGAACAAAATTCTTACTATTTTATCCAACAGTTTGGAGGTGATAAATTCATGTCTCATACTTCATTTTCTGTAGCTATAAATTGAAGGGCCTGGCTACATTGAACTGTGAGGCTTCGCCAAGCCATTAAATTCACATATGCTAATATGTATTTTCTTTTTTTCTAATAGGGTTATTTTTAATATCATAATTTAGTAAAACATAGCTTTTCCAAATTTAGAGTAGCATTTGATTTTTCATTGAAGTCACACATAGATTTGTTATACATAGCCAGTCTTATCTTAGTCTACAGAATTTTACAGTACTAATTGATAAAATTGAATCTTTTCAAGAATGTAGTTTAGAATTAATTCATTGATAGTTCAGATGTTTGCATGGTACTTAAAGTGCTCTGCCCTCTATAATTGAATTTGTCAGAGAGAATTCAGATGAACAAATCTTTATAATGTTAAATCTCTTAGTTTTCAGTTCTGGTGTCCAAAATGACGTCATGTGGCATGTACTTTTCCATAGATGATAATGATACATCCCTCTTTTTGATTACTTGATACATTTTCCGTATGTAGTTACAATCATGAAGATGGGAATCTAAGAAGACTGTCAAACAAAAGCAAGCCTTAATGCCTTTTCCTCTATAGTGCCAGTGGGAAGAAGGAGAGCTTTCCTAACCCATGGAAAAATAAAGTTATAGCTTTTTACACCCTAGGCAAGAAACAGAGCTTTTAGAATTGCAAAGAAAGGTTTTGGGAAGTGGATAGTACCCCATGGTTGTAAGGTTTCAGCAGTTATCAGAGTGGAGTGTATTGGAATGTGTATGTCAACCATAAGAAAGCTCCAGAGAACAGTTTATAGGATTACCCTTTTTTGGAGCTTAGTTGATATAGTCAAGACTCTTATTAAAAGTGGCCAAGCATTAACTTTTAAATAACATCTTTAAATGACATTTAGACACTTATTTCAAATACAGCTTTTGTTCTTAAAGTACGACTACTGCATTAAAATTGAATCACATCATATTTCCTTTAATTTAAGAACTAAGGGTTCAGCTAAGCTAGGGAACAGTCTCATGACCAAGGGAATAACAAAGTAGCATTTTTCTCATGGCCAAAGTAGCATTTTTTTTTTCTGGGGTGGGGATGGAGGTAAGGATGTCAAGGGGTATTGTCTCAGAGTCTTCTTGCCAGCACAATGGTAATATATGATTTTTCTTCTCTGGGATCTTGCTTCAACAAAAATGTTATTAAGTGGAAATTTTAGAGGCACATGAAGCAAAATGGAAAATTTGAGTCACCATTCTTAAATTTGTTAAAAAGAAATTTGTCCTTTTGCTTAGTGATAATTGACTTATACGTTATGCTTCTTCTTCTGACTTGACAGCGTCTCTCAGCAGCTTGCTTATTACACCATTTCCCTCCCCAAACTCCTCACTTACCCGAAGTTGTGCCAGCAGCTACCAGAGACGTTGGCGACGCAGCCAGACAACGAGTTTGGAAAATGGGGTCTTCCCTAGATGGTAAGTTGGAACCTTCAATTCACATAAACAAGACCAAATAGTTCCTTAAACCCAATTTTGTGTGGTTTTGCATTTTATATATTTTTAAATTTGGAACTTAAAACTTTTTAAATGTATTGCATTGTTTTTTATTGTGGTAAAATATGCATAAAATAAAATTTACCATTTTAACCATTATCAGGTATGTAGTTCAGTAGCTGTGCAACTATGGTGCAGTAGTTGCCCATTGCTGTGCAGCTGTTCATATCCAGAAATTACCTCCCCAAGCTGAAACTCTATACCTGTTAAACAATAATTGCCCCCACTCCTCCCTCCCCTTTAGCCCCTCACAATCATCATTCTATTTTTTTGTCTCTATGAATTTCAGTACTCCAGATACCTTATATAAGTGGAATCACAAAGTATTTATCCTTTTATGTATGGCTTATTTCACTTAGCATGTCTTCAGGGTTCATTCATGTTGTAGCATGAATCAAAATTTCATTCTATTTTATGGCTAAATAATAGTCAATTGTATGGATACACCACATTTTGCTTATTCATATTCATCTGTTGATGGACATTTGGGTTGCTTATATCTTTTGACTTTTGTGAATGATGCTGATAAGAACATAGGTGTACAAATACCAGTTTGAGTCCCTGCTTCCAAGTCTTCTGGGTTTATACCCAGAAATGGAATTGCTGGATTATACAGTAATTCTATGTTTAAGTTTTTGAGGAATTACCATACTGTTTTCCATAGTTGCTGCACCATTTTACATTTCCACTAGAAATGCACGAGCATTCTAATTTCTTCACATCATTGCCAGTTGTTATTTTCTGTTTTTGATGACAGCCATCCTAATGGGTGTGAAGTGGTATCTCACTGTGGTTTTGATTTGCTGTCTATAATGGCTAGTGGTGTTGAGCATGTTATCGTGTGCTTATTGGCCGTGTGTGTTTTTTCCTAGGAGAATTGTCTATTCAGGTGCTTTGCCCATTTTAAAATCAGGGTATTTGTTGTTGTTGTTAAGTTGTAGGAGTTATTTATCTATTCTAGATATCAGTCCCTTATCAGACAAACACTTTGCAAATATTTTCTCCCTTTTCATGTGTTGCCTTTCATTCTGTTGATAGTGTCCTTTAATGCACAACAGTTTTTAGTTTTTATGTAGTTCAATTTATCTTTTTCTTGTTGTTGTTGTTGCCTCTGCTTTGGTGTCATATCCAAGAAATTATTGTCAAATCCAATGTCATAAAACTTTTACCCTATGTTTTTTTTAAGAGTTTTATAATTTTAACTCTTCCATTAGGACTTTGATCCATGTATACTGCATACGCATTTTGATATTTCAGTTTTTACTGTTTCTGTTTTGGCAAATTAATTCCTTCTTGAAAGATCTTTTTTTAATCTATGTTAAGTATAATTATAGATAATGCAGCTTCTCCTTTACTCACTCCTTTTATTTCTTCATCTTTGATTTTACTCTTAGAATCAAAAGAAGAGACAAGCAGCTTCTAGAACTGTGAAGAGATTGTATCAGACTCATCTGTAAACCTTAAAATTCAGGCATATTTAAGTTGGTTAAGAATTGGGATTATCTACTAGTGACTTTTAATTGAACCAAAGTGTTCCTAATCAGACTCTATTAAAATTCTTACAAAAACTTGACTATGAAGGAATAGCCAGTAGATTTCTGAGATTAACAATTCATGTGAATTTTTAGATTTACTTGATAAAACAGTAGGATAACTTTATCTTGGCTACATTTAATTAGCAAGGAGATTGAATTGCAAATTTAATTGTTTTTATATTTTTAAAATAAAAAATAATAATAAAATGTTTTTTTTAAGGTCTATAGAAGAAAGCTTTAATTTGTCAGATGAAAGCTGTGGCCCTAACCCAGGAATTGTGAGAAAAAAGAAGATTGCAATTGGGGTAATCTTTTCATTATCCAAAGATGAAGATGAAAATAACAAATTTAATGAATTCTTTTTTTCACATTTTCCTCTTTTTGAAAGCCACATGAACAAACTAAAGAGTGCAATAGAACAGGTAAGCATAGTCATGTTGTTGGTTAGTTTTATATCCCTTATTTTTCTTTGAATCTTATTTTCCTGTTTAAGCATTATGTTTATTTATTTGACACAAAAATTAATAGGTACTGTGCAGGTACCCTGCAAAGTGTTCTGGGAGATGAAAAATAAACATCAACTCTTTAACGAGCTTACTGCCTAGTAAAAAATCAATAAATGAATATTCGAGGACCCATAATGTGGCAGGCACTGTTATAGAAACTAAAGATGTGAAAAAAGTAACGCTCTTGACCTGGTGGGATGACAGATAACCAAATGAATATATAAGCTCTTAGATGGAAATAAATGAGTTGGAGAAAAATGAAACAGAGAAGGGTTGATAAGGAATGATGGATGGAAGGATTGGTAATTTTTATAGGCTAGTCTGGAAGGTTTCTGACAAAATGACATGTGGTTCATAGATATGAAGGAAGTGAGCTACAACTACTTGAGAGAAGAATGTTCCAGGCAGGGGCTAAGGTCTTGTGTTGGGAGTAAGCCTGATACTTGAGCAACAGGAAGGAGGTCAAAGAAGCTGGGTTTGAAATTAGAGACGATAATATCGGGTCTTAAAGGGACAGCATTGTAAGAGCATTGGCATTTACTCTCAAGAAAGATTGGAGAACATCAGAGGGTTTTGAGTGGAGGAATAACATTATTTATGAGGATTATTCTTAACGCTGGTGGAGAATAGATTTCTAGGAGTAAAGGAGGGTTTTTAGGACCATTTAGGAGGCTGTTAGGATAATCTGGGTGAGAGATGATGGATACTCAAAACAATTTAGTGGTGAAATTGGTGAGAAGTGGTTGGATTCTGGATATATTTTGAAAATAGTACTAATGAGATTAGCTGATGGGCTGACGTGGGGTATAAGGGGAAGAACGACACAGGCTGACTCAAGAATTTTTCTCCGAGCAGTAACGGGGATGGACTTGCCAGTACTGAAGTGGGGAAACTACAGCTGGGACAGCTTTGGTGGATTGAGGGCAGGGGTTTGTTTGAGATGCCTCCTGGACATCCAAGTGGTTTTTATGAGTCTAGAATTTAGGGAAATTTTCCAGGCAGGACAGTTGCCAGTGTATAGATGGTATTTAGAGCCGTGAAACTGATTGAGGGAGAGAAGAGAGGAGCAGATAGAGATCCTAGGCCTGATTTGTAGAGTATTTCAGCAGTTAGGAGTTCGTAGGAAAGAAAAGTGACTTCCTATTGGGAAGATATTTTATTTGAGTACATCATAAAGGATGTGTAGGATTTTTTAAACATAAAACTGAAAATTGAACATAGCAGAAGAGCAAGAAAAATTGATATCCTTGCCACCCAAAGATAATTCATTAACATTTTGCTATGAGTCTTGTCCAGGCCTTTTCTATGCATGTAGTATCTTTACTTGATTGGGATTGTGCTGTGTCTATAGTGCTTTAATTATATGTCTATTTTTAAAAACTCATCATTATAACATATACATTTCTCATGTCATTAAAATACTTCTTAATTATATTTTAGTTACTTTCCTTAGTGTAAGTGACAGTTTTTCTATTAGGCCATTTCTACTTTTTCACAATTATAGCTGCAGTGTAGTTAACATATTGGTGAATTCCAGATTATTTTTTGGAAGAAATTTCCAGAAATTGAACCAGTGAATCAATGGGTATAAGTAAAGTGCTTAATCTCTGTGACAGTATGCAAAGAGCAGCTAGAAGAGTTAATGGGCACAATTCTCAAAGGATCTAGAGTCCTTGTGAGAAGCTTTGAATTTGTTTTTAAGGCTGTCTCCAAATTGTGAGTTAGCAAAGTTAATTTGACACCATGTTTAAAAGTGTCTAGAGTAAGAGGCTAGAGATGGGAAGACCAATTAGAATGGTCTAGAAAGCAGAGGATGCATTTCAGGAACTTAGTAGTGACTGAGAATCATCTGCCTCTAGTAAAGATAATGATGTTAGTTATTCACATTAAATCAGTCAAAACACAAGTAGATCGTTAGCAGCACTTTTTTTTTTTTTAACAGAACAAGTGTATAAAGGCCATTTTCACTTTTTCAGAAGTTAGGCACTGGTGACATTTTCTTCAGTTGGCTATTGTCCCTTTTTGTAGTCTGTTGTTGCCAAAGTCAGTACACATAATGTTTAGCTGTGGGACAAGTGTTTCAAGCTTTATATAAAACTTGAAATACAGTATATAGGCACTATAGAAATCATTAAACATGATTTTTCAAATGTTTAAATGCTTTGACCATCTGTAACCTAAAGGGTACATACTTATAGATATCTGGATATTTGTTCAAGTTTAACATCTCATTTCTTATCAAAGCCGAATGATAAAGCTGAGTGAAAGAATACTTTAACATAAGTGTGTAGAGTGTAATTATAAAAGTTATACAGTCGTTAATTAATGGTAGAATATAATAAACACTAGACCATTCAAAAAAGTTATCTTCTAGGGCCACTTTACAAACTATTACCTTTTGTTTTGTTTTTTTTTTTAATGAAGAGCTGTGGACTTGTTTCTGGGCATCTTGGGATTTTTTTGAAGTATGTGTTACCTTTTCAGATCTATAACTTAATTAACCATTGTTATTGCTGGTAAAATTAAGGAAGAATGCTGCTCAATTCTAGCTAAAAAATGTACTTCTTTATAAATCAGGAGTCTTATCAACATATAAAAACATAAAGTAAGTTTCACTTTTACCCTGTGAAGCTTTTTGATGTACATGAACATGATTTTTGGTCTGAAGTTGTCTGGCCTCATAATTATATGTTTAAAATATTTAAAAAATTAATCTATAATTACATAAATAGTGCAGAATTACATTCTCTTTAAAAAATTTACAAAATTACAAAGTTTTTCTTGTCTTTCTTAGCCTAATCCTGATCCCCTTCTTTTCTACTTAAAGCAAGGCTTTTCAGCCATGGCTAAATATGTTTTAAAGGAAGCAGATATTACTAATAACTTGATCTCTTTCAGTAGAATCTTTATGTTTCAGATCTTAAGTAAAGATTTCCTTAACAGAACCATTATTTGTGACATTAGAGGAAGCCATGAGCTATTGTTACTGAGTTATTGAATCTTGTTCAATTTAGGGAAAAAAGTTTTAGGTAACCCAGAAACTGTATCAGTTTTCTTTGTATGTTGACATTCTTCTGTGGTTTGACAGTTACAATAAAAGATTTAACACTTGAAAAATTTGAATTTTATTGTAATCATTAATAATCTTAGTGCATCAAAGAAAGCCACTATAAATATGTGTGTCTTCTTTATATCTTCCTAGATAAGAATAGTGGCCAAGGGTTGTGAAAATATGTGACTTCGTATTTCATTTTTCTTTTCATATTTTTCCCATTATCAGTATAAGAATTAACTCTTTGATTGCTTTCAAGGCTATGAAAATGAGCCGGAGATCAGCTGATGCCAGTCAGAGGAGTTTGGCTTATAATCGAATAGTTGATGCCCTAAATGAATTCAGGTACATATTCTCCACCTTTTCATAATATAGAGTTGTTTTACAGTGCACACAGAAAGATTTATTTATTTTCTTTAACATATTCTGACAAAATTTCACTCTTTTCTTTGTTCCATAATCAAACAACAGGTGTAATTCAGTAGCCCATTGGCTCCTATGTTATTTAATATTAAATGTGCTTGGGATTCAGGCACATTTGGGAACCATCAGTTGTGTGGTTTTTAGCATAGGACCAACAGACAAGCAAATATGACCATAAGAAACCCTTATTCTAGCAAAAAAGTGTTTTTTCTCCCTTGGGCTCCTAGATGTAGGGACTAGTTAAGTGTTAATTAACTAGTGATAGTAATCACATGTTCTTGGATACATGGCATACAAGGACACATGGATATAGGGGATATGAACTTGATGTTGTGAATAACTGTGGCTTGATCCTGTCTCTTGATATGGCAAAGCAAATAGTTTTTCTTCGGCCAGTTATTTTATCGCATAACAAGGTTTGTGCCTAAAGCTCCAACAACTGCTGTGACTGTGCTCTCGGTATGGCAGGCAAACATGACATATGAACTTCAGTTGGGAATCACACAGAATGACCGATGTGCATCTCTTTCTGAGAGTCACTTCAGATGTACTGCGTCCTCTCAGTCTTTCCCTCTTTTAGACTGGGGAGACAGTATAGACTTCTTGCTTATTTGCCTAAAAGAATCCTGCAATATTATTTCTGTGTTTTATATTCTGCAGTATTACAAGGTAATGAATCTTTGCCCTTGAACTTGGAGTTTATACTTACATTATTGGATTACAGTTTCTTTTCTGTAGTCACAAGCTTTGTGGCAAAAGGCCAAGAGTCCCTATTTGAGCTCTGAGGAAACACTGTCATAATAGATCCAGCTGAGGTTACCAGAATAGTAAATATTGTCATAAGACTCATTTGTAGTAGAATACTGATCTTGCTCTTAGGTTATAAACAATATATATATTTAAAACAATTTAATTAAATAGTTGCTTTGGTAATAAGGTAGTATGAATGCCTAACCTTATGATTTTAAGATAACTTAGAATTTACAACATGTATGAGATACAAAATCATTGAAATATATATATCATGATTATGTACCTTACCTTTTGTAATAGTGTGAAAATCTGAAAGGCTATGTGAGTCAGTTAAGCATTCTCAGAATATCTTAAAAATAGTTTATACATTCATAATTTTTATTAAGAAAACTCTCTGTAGAAGTACTTTAATATGTACAGTTGATCCTCATTATTTACAGATTTGGTATTTGTGAATTCAGCTACTTGCTAAAGTTTATAACCCTAAAATATACTCTCATTGCTTTTACGATCATTTGTGGACATGCACAGAGCAGTGAAAATTTTGAGTGGCCTTACACACTCATTCCCAGATGATGTTGAGCAAGATAGTACTCTGCCTTATCTCAGCTCTCATTTTTAAACAAGTGTCCTTTTAGACATCTATATATTGCCAGTTTGTTTTTGCATTTTGTCCTTTTTGCTAATGATTTTGCTATTTAAAATGGCCCTCAAGCATAGTGATGAAATGCCGACCAGTGATCCTAAGTGTAAGAAGGCTGTGATGGGCCTTATAAAGAAAAATACATGTGTTACTTAAACTTCTTCACTCAGGCATGAGTGATAGTGCTGTTGGCTGTGAATTCAATGTTAATGAATCAACAGTATATTAAATCTTAAGCAGTTTATATGTAGAAACTCACATGGAACAAAATTATGTATTGATGGGTTGACAAAAATGGTGACCAGAGGCTCACAGGAACCTTAAACCCTGCATTTCCCCTAGGAACAGGGACTCAGTTGATTCAGTGTTCACACCAACTTTATAGAACATGACTGGAAATAATGAGACTGTTATACTTAATTTTAAAGCTAAGTGGTTATTAAATATTCACAGATAATTTTTAAAGTAGATAATTGTTTGAGACAAGGTAATGAATTTTGGGTAGTTGAGAAGAGGAAGGAAATGATTCACATGTATGCGGAAGTCTTGAAACCTAGAGAAGCAGGAAGCATGTTTTAGTCAACATAGCTTCCTCCCAAAGACGAGGTCCTTGGATTTGTACCTAGCTTACTGCATACCAAAACTAAATCATATCCAAGGCTCCCTTACAACTAAAGGAGTCTTTCATTCTCGAAGGATAGATCAGGAAAAACAAAAGGAGTCAGATGATCGAAAATAGTTGACTTGCCCTTCTTACTTCTGAAGGGTAGGGTGTAGTCATTAGCAGGGAGGAAAGGACCATTGCTTCTAGATCGCTGGCTGGGGACAACATAGAGTTGTATATAGTGAGAAGCACTACTTATAATTAATTTCTTTGCCTTCTTTGTACCTGATACACCCTGAGGTCATAGGACATATTCTTAAACACCAAAACACTAAAGGTAATGTTCCCAGTGGACCACTATACTAATATTAGTGATCTGGCCCTGGCCCATGACACATAGGCGTGCAGTAGACACTAATGTGCTGAAGCAGTTCATGAAAAAATGAACTGATCAGCTCATTCATTTATTTATACAGTGTTTCTTTTAATCAAAAAGTACATTCACATGGTGAAGAACAAAAAATACGTTACTGAAAGGTCTAATAATGAAAAACAAGTTAACCCTATCCAACCTCTCCTGTCCCCTTAACTACCTCTTTTGTTATTTACCTCTATGTTATTAAACAGTACCCTTAATGCAGCTATATCTTAATTTATTAATTTTAGAGCATACTTTCTGCATGAGTTTATACTTCCCCTCAGTCCTTCAGCCTTGCAGTTTAGTCTTAGCACTAGCTTGTTTTTCTGGCTTATAAATACTGTACTTACTTTGCTAGTTTATTTTCCTCTGTTTTCTCTCTCTTAAATTCTTTTTGTTAGAAACTGGCACTCCTGGACTGATCTTCTGTGTCTCTTTCATGTTTTCCTTTTCTTTTTCTGAATGTATTGTTTTCTATTTCCCCTGGAGTCATTTTGTTTGTGAGCGTTGTATGTTTCTGTCTTTCTGTTTGTGCCCCTCTTTCCTTGAAGGCTTTCCCTGTATATCAGTATTTTGGTTGTTCATTTATAGTTGAGGGTGAAGCACCAAAATATAGGTTGGGAGCTCTCTGCATGAATCAGGCACAGACAGGTTAACTTTACTCGAGGGCCGTGTTGCTGAGCCATTTTTTGTTAAAACTCCCTGAAGGAGCATATTTAGACATTTTTTCTTCTAATTGCCCCTTCCCCAGTGAAATTTTAACCCCACAAAATTTACTGTCTCTCTTTCTGCATACTGTGAAATATTCAGTGTCAGGAAGAGTTTTGGGGATGTCAGTTCTCCGGGCCAGGCAGTTGTTACATCTGCTTTCCTATCTGCAGTCATTCTGCGGGGAAAGTGGGGTGGGGATAAGGGTCACCAGCCACGTAGGGACTTTGAAGTAGTCTCCTAGTTTACCGTTCTGTAACTGCTCTCCTCTACTTCACCAGACATTTGTAAGGCCTGAGGGTCTTCTTTCTTTTCAGTGAGGCAGGTTCAGTCCTCTTGGTCTGTGCCCATCTGTGTGAGCACTATAACCCATTTCTTCCTCTACCCTACTGCTTTAGTTAACATTCTTCTTTGTGTTTTATCCTCTAGAATTTTATTAAATCTATCATTTTAATTTTCACTAAGGTTTCTCTTCAGTTCTATTTGTTGTAGTGATTTCTTTGTTATCAAATCCTTAAGTGGTGCTCACTTGGGCATAGAACTGAAAGGGGATTAACATTTGTGCTGTTTTTCATCCTATCTGACATCCCTTAATAGGCTTTAAAAATCAGCATTTCACATATCCCTAGTTTATAGTCCTGTATTTTTCTCTGTAAAATACCTTTAATTTTGTTCCATTATGTTTTTAAGTTCTCAGCAGTGATTTTATGTCCTACCAAGAACTCATTAACCTGTATTTGTCACTTCTATCCGTAGTAATATATCGTGGTCATATTGGGTCAAGATTCAGTGAAACTTGTTTAGGTACAAGAATTCTTTTCCTTTTTTGGATTCTAAATGTTAAAGAATTATACTGAGGTGGATATTAGCACTTGTGGAGAGAACTAGAGACCAATTAGTTAGTTAAGGCCCAACTTTGCAGGAGTTGCTTAGTATGGTGAGAGTATAGGACTTCGCTGAATAGGTACTAATGTAAAAGGAAAATAATTGACATCTTAAAGGTGTTCTTGAAGCCTTTATGAGAGAGTGAGTGTAAGTCATGAGACTATCTATTGCCTAAATAAATGAAATAGCCAGAAGAGTACTATCACAATTGTTAAATAATCCTTTCTTGTGTTGATTCATGGAAAACTTCAAAAGGTTGGGAATCATTACATAGCATGCCATCTGTAATGTCCTCATCATCCTTCAGTACTTTACTGAAATGTCTCAGCGTAGGGAACAAAATGATGCATAAACTGTTGTTTTAAGTGGGTATATGGATAAACTGTTATCCCATTTAGAATGTTTATCTTTTCTATGTTGTTGGTTATTTGCAATATATTTAAATACAGATTATACCTTAGAAATGTAGAACTGGAAGGGGCTTTAGAAATCATTTAGTCCTATTGTTTTATTCTACATGGGGTGGAAACTGATGTTTAAAGTAGGGAAATAATTTACCCAAGGGCACACCTTCACTGGGGGCAAAGCCAGTGCCAGAACCAACATGTTTTACATTTGTGTACAGAGCATTTTCCATGGTACTGTGCTGATGATAGTGAAGAACCAACTCGACTCCTTGTCCCCATCAAAAGCTTTAATAATCTAGGGGTGAGGCCCAAGTTAGTAAGATAAAAACATAACTTTATTTTAAGGTATGTGACTCTGTGCACTATGAATTTCATAATGTGTTTTCCTCTTTTTAGGACAACAATTTGTAATCTTTACACAATGCCACGAATTGGAGAGCCTGTCTGGCTTACAATGATGTCAGGGATTCCAGAAAAGAACCACCTTTGCCATCGATTCATGAAGGAGTTCACTTTTCTAATGGAAAATGCTTCAAAAAATCAGTATGACTCACTTTATTTATCTCTCTGGGCTATCTTAAATATCTTAGCTATTATTTACTATAACTAGATAAAAATTGTGATCAAAATCAATTACAAAGGAAAGGAATTAACTATTATCTTTAATTTTTGATATTATTAATAAAACAAAATTCTAAAAGGTCATTAAAATATAGGTTATGGAAGAAGGCCACAAAACTCTATGAATGAGAAACAGTAAGAATTGTCTATGTGTGAAATTAAAATTCCTGACTCTTCCAGAACTCTGAGGCCTCCCATTTTTTGTGAACTGTATCCACTTTTTGCTATTTCATTCCATAGAAAAGAAATTTTAAAATACCCATTTTTAATGTGATATTTTATTGTTTTTTCTCATCAAATTTCTAGAATTCAGATGAGTGATTCAGATGTTTTTATTGTCTTTGATGGTAGATTGCATAATACTTTCCTTCATTTTCTCATTTAGTAATGTGGAAATGTATACACCTCCTAGTCACTTTGTTAAGAAATTGTACAAAGTAATGAAAAGAAACCGTAATTTTTTAAGTAAAGCTACACTTTTGTTTTGTAATTAAGATCAGAAATAGCTCCTTGTGAATGCTGTCTTTATTTTAAGGATTTTCTTTGACTCCTACACACTGAAAAATTAACTTTCACTTTTATTCTGGTGATGTGCCTATCCTTTCTTCTCCCCTCTCTTTTTTTAAATCCTGCTTGGTCACATGAGAATATGTACTCTTTTTGCGTTATGCTATCACTGTATTTTACCTGAGGTTTCACAGAGGCAGATTGGAATTTGATAGGATCTGTTTTGTTTTCAGATTCTTGCCAGCACTCATTACTGCAGTTTTGACCAATCATCTTGCCTGGGTTCCAACAGTCATGCCAAATGGACAACCGCCTATAAAAATATTTTTAGAAAAACATTCCTCTCAAAGTGTGGACATGTTGGCGAAGACTCATCCATATAACCCCCTTTGGGCACAATTGGGTATGCAGTCTGATACTCCTACATTATGCATTATATTTAGAGTTTTGTATAACTGTCTGGAGTTATTTTATAGCCAAAAAAAGAAGTAGTAGTAGTAAGTGCTCTCTTATCTCCTCCAACCTGAAGGACCTGTTCATGACTTGTTCTGTCACATCTGCTAGGTTGTTTTATCCTCCCTCTGCCCATCTTATGTGTATATTCCTTATAGAGAGAAAGCTGCAGTTGGAGCAAGAGGAACAGGGTGATGGCTGGTTCGCTAGCAACTTCAGGGACTTCAGGGGGGTTTGTGGTACGTCCTTTGCCTAGCAACAATGAATCAACAAAGTCACCCATGATAGCTAGGATAAATCTGGATATCTAAAAAGCAGTCATTGAGGTTTGCATTGGTCCACTTTTATTTGTTTGTTGAGTAATTTTGAAAAATAATTCCCTTTGTGCTAGGCCCTAGTGAATAAATGGTTAATAGAGAGGAGAGGGGATAATTGGTGAGTAGACAGTCATTAGGAAGGCAGTGTTGCATGTTGCTTCAAAGCACAGGCTGTGAAATCAGGCAGAGTGCATTTGAACCACAGTTCCCTTATTTGCAAAGTTGGGATAATAATAGGTAGTACATACTTCATTGTGAAAACTAAATGAGATAATACATGTAAAGTGCCTTGAACAGTGTTGGGTAATGTACCTGCCGTTAGTCCTACCCTTACTCTATTACTATTAGGTAATGGGGGAGGAATATGGGAGCATTTTGGTGACCTGGTAGAAACTTCTGTTAGGTTGTGCTGGTGAGTGAGCTTGCCTGGCAGATTGTCACGTGGTTTATTAATTCAGGCAACCAACCTCCCTCTCTCCCTCTTTCCTTCCTCTCTCCTACCCTCCTCTCTCTTCCCTCTTTCCCTCTTTCCTCTCTTCCTCCTTTCCTTTTTCCTACTGCATTAGAATAATTGATATACAGCAAACACATATATAAAGTATACAATTTTGTAAGTTAAGATATATATGTCAAAGTATAATGCCTCTGAAATCATCGCCAGCATCAAGTTGGTGAACATATCCATCACTTTCAAAGTTATCTCATGCCCTCCCTCTGTTCTTCCCCACTCTCTGTGTTCACCATCCCATATACCCAAGCAGCTACTTTTTGTCACTGCAAGTGTCAGAAAGCCACTTGTCTTCTGCACTGTGTCTTCTGTCACTGGCAGATGACAAGTGGCTTTCTGTCACTGCAAGTTCCAGAAAGCCACTTGCCATACCAAAGCAGTTTCAATTTATTTAATAATCAGTGGGAACGTTGGGAATAGTTTTGAACAGTGGCGTGATGGTATTAGGGCTAGTGTCTTACCCAAAAAAGGAAAATTAATCATAGTACTGCCTATAGCATACCTTTATTTGAGGCTTATATGTGTTTGTTCCTTTAAAAAGTGTGAGTGTTTTATAAAGTATAAATAGAGGTTTTTAAATTCATATAATGACAACATGCAAAATTGAATTCAATTTAAAATAATGAATTTGAATTCTCCATTTTAAAGTGTTTTGTCACCTTTTTGGTTTAATTTCAGCTGTAGCATAAATATAAAAGTGACATCGATAGCTCTTAGTTATCCCTGCCCACCTTTTTTTAATGTAGTGGCTACTCATGTCTAGTATGGATACAAGTGAAAATGAATCATATGGCTAAATGTGTTACCCTCTTTTTCCTCTTAGGACAGGTCTCACTCTTCATGCCCTTTCTGGTCTATCCTGAGGACCCAGCCCTTGAGGGAGTAGAAGGGAAAGTGGGCTTTTAAATCCATGGCTGTCATGGGGTCCTGGCTAGGGTAGCAAAAGTTAACGTTTGGTATTACAATTTAAATCAAGGAAGGTTCAGTGCGATGTGACTACTCCAGCTCTGCTGCATTCCACCATTACTCCCTCCCTCTCCTTGTCCACCAAAAGATAACTGTGCTTCCTCTTCGCTGTGTTGGATGCAGCTGCAGAATGTTTTTTGCATGTAGTATTTCAGGCAGTACTTCTCCACCCAGATGGTGTGCTCTGTTTGGGGTCTGGCACAGAAAGAATTCTTGGTACAACTGACTTTTGCTTGAGGTTTCAGAACAATAGTAACTTCCTAAGGAGGAAAGTAGAAAACCCCTCCATTCACCTTTCTCTTTGGTTTAGACCATTCATCTCATCCTGCTCACCTGAATAATCACTCACTTTTAAAGAACTAAGAATAAAACCTGAACCCTCATACAATAAGAGTAGGTTTCCAATCATTGAAAATAGCCTGCTTAGCTGCATGAGTGGAGGATGTGCCCATTAACTGATTTTTCCATTGCAGGGGACTTGTACGGCGCTATTGGCTCTCCTGTAAGGTTAGCAAGGACTGTGGTAGTTGGCAAACGGCAAGACATGGTTCAGAGGCTGCTTTATTTTCTTACTTATTTCATAAGATGTTCCGAACTTCAAGAAACCCATCTTTTAGAAAACGGAGAAGATGAAGCCATTGTTATGCCAGGCACAGTAATTACTACCACGTTAGAGAAAGGTGAAATAGAGGAATCTGAATATGTGCTTATTACAATGCATAGAAACAAAAGCAGTTTGCTCTTTAAAGAGTCAGAAGAAATAAGGACTCCTAATTGTAACTGTAAATATTGCAGTCATCCTCTTCTTGGGCAAAATACAGAGAATGTTTCACAACAAGAGAGTGGAGATGTTCAAGACAGTTCTAAGGAGCTGCTAGGAATTGCAGATGAGTGCCAAATGAGTTCTCCTTCTGACCGCCAAGAAGAAAACGCTCTTGATGTTAAACAGTGCAGAGATAAATTAAGAACGTGCCTTGATACCAAGCTAGAGACAACTGTTTGCACAGGATCTGCTCCAGTCGACAAATGTCCGTTGTTGAAGTCCAGCTTGGAGCCAGCAGAAGAAACATGGCAGAGTGATGAATTACTGGATTCTGGAAATCACACCAGCAAAGTGCAGAGAACCGCAGGAATGATTGTGGAAAAAAAACCTCCAGATAAGCTTGTGACTGCTGCATTTTCTTGTGAGGCAACCCAGACAAAGGTCACTTTCTTGATTGGGGATTCTATGTCACCTGACTCAGATACAGAACTCCGGAGTCAGGCTGTGGTGGATCAGATTAGTAGGCATCACACCAAACCACTGAAGGAAGAAAGAGGGGCTACAGATCAGCATCAAGAAACTAAACAAACAACTAAGGACCAATCTAAAGAGTCTGACACACCAAACATGGTTTCTGGAGAGCCCTGTGAACTTCCCTGTTGGAATCATTCAGACCCAGAAAGCATGAGCTTGTTTGATGAATATTTCAATGATGATTCAATTGAAACCAGGACTATTGATGATATTCCAATTAAAACAAGTACAGATGGTAAAGAACACTGCTCTATGTTAGAGTTTTCAAAAAGACTGTGTACAAAAAATAGGCAGCAGAACAATGAATTTTGTAAATGTGTAGAAACAGTTCACCAAGATTCATGTAAAACCTGCTATCCTCAGCAGGACCAAAGAGATACACTCTCCATTCTTGTCCCCCATGGGGATAAAGAGAATTCAGAAAAAAAAATAGCTGTAGGAAGTGAATGGGACATTCCAAGAAATGAAAGTTCAGATAGTGCTCTTGGGGATAGTGAAAGTGAAGATACAGGTCACGATATGACTAGACAAGTAAGCAGTTATTATGGAGGAGAGCAAGAAGATTGGGCAGAAGAAGATGAGATTCCTTTTCCTGGGTAAGTAGAAAGTTTCAGTCTACAGTAGGCCTTATATAAGTATGTACTGTTCTTTTGTTTAGCCGGTCTTTGAAGGTTGGTAGAAGCTAACATAAAAGAAGAGGTTATTTTCCTAGACAAATTCTCCTTTATTGTCATGTCAATATTTACAGTCAGATTCTACTACTCATAGGAAAGATTAAGGGCTAAGTCCCGTAGACATCCCAGAAAGGCTTTGTGAAGGCAGTGAAGTTATGTTGGTATGTAGGAGACTTCTTACTTCTTAGGAGTTTTCAAGCCATTTATGAGTGAATTATGCCCCCCAAAAGGAACAATACTGAGCTTGGAAACTAGGGAGAGGTAATCACTGAAAAAGGGAGGGAAATGGCTGTTATAAATAAATTTGGCCAAGACTAAGAGGAAAATGAACAATGTATATGAGTATTCTGGGTCAGGTATACAAGGAGAAGATTCATACTTGAGAAAAGTTAAAAACCAAACTTTGGGTTGGTGAGATATTTAACTATTTTGTTTTGGATGATGGTTTTCATAATCTGATTATATTAAGATATGTTATATACACAAGGGACAGCATTGCTAAAATCTATTATGAATAATTTATGCTCAACGCATTACAGAGTTGTTCATCAGACCCTCTTCTCTAGATAAGGAGGAGTACTTTGTGGTCTGATTGAACACTTGAGCCAGTTTTTATATAAGAATGATTGTACTCTAAGTATATTTTGTAGAAAGTGATGGTATTAAATATGGACTAGTAGAGTCCAAAATTCTTTTTATTGGTAAAATATGTTTATTACTAATCATATGTACTTTCTTTTGGGACCTTTCTTGTAGGTCAAAGTTAATTGAAGTTAGTGCTGTTCAACCCAACATCGCCAATTTTGGGAGGTCCTTGTTAGGTGGTTACTGTTCATCGTATGTGCCTGACTTCGTTCTTCAAGGAATCGGTAGTGATGAGAGGCTCCGTCAGTGTCTGCTATCAGATTTGTCCCATGCTGTGCAGGTGAGTGACCTTCACTGCTCTTGAGTTTATTTAGAATGAACTCTGTTAACCACTAGAATCCAGAATTGCCTTATATTTTGGTCACACTTCACTGTGTAATATAGTCATTGTTCTCAGAATCAATCACTTTATCTAATACCTGCATGTTTGTACCTATTATGAAAGCAGGTAGAGAGCATTTGAATATCCAAATGGAAATCTGAAATACAGAAAGTACTGTATGTATTCATAGATGTTTATCACTAGATTATTTATAATATCAAGACAATTGCAAATGCTTTAAATGTAAGTGGAATTATTTTCTTAGTATTTTTTCAGATTATGATTGGCTAGACTGTAGAAGTACAGTTGGTTTGTGTATATTGAGCTTGTATCCTGATACCCTGCTGAACTCTTTAATTAGTTTGTATACTTTTTTATGGATTCCTTAGGATATTTCTACATACAGGCTTATATCATCAATAAATAGACAGTTTGACATCTTCTTTTATACTCTAGTTTCCTTTTGTTTCTTTTTCTTGCCTGATTGTAGAGTGTAGACCCTCAGTACAACTATCACCCAGAAGTGCTGAGAGTGGACATCCTTGTCTTGTTCCTATCTTAGAAAACATTGAGTCTTTCATTGTTATGTATGATGTTAGTTGTAGGATTCTTACAGATGAGCAATGTATATGAGTATTCTGGGTCAGGTATACAAGGAAAAGATTCATACTTGAGAAAAGTTAGAAACCAAACCTTTATCAGGTGGAGAAGATTCCCTTCTTTTCCTGTTTTTTTCTATCTTTTTGCGTTCCCCACCCCCTACCACTTAAATCCTGAATGGGTAGGGGATTCTGTCAGATACTTTTTTGGTGTCTGTTGAAACAATTATGTGGTTTTTCTTCTTTAAATTGTTAATGTGATAGATTATATAGATTGATTTTTAGATGTTAAACCAACGTTTTGTATCCCTAGAGGGGAAAACACCACTTAGTGGAATATAGTACTTTTTATATGTTGCTGGATTTGACTTACTAATATTATGTTGTAGATTTTGGAGTCTATATTTATGAGAGTATTAGTCTGTAGTTTTCTTGCAATGTCTTTGTCTAGTTTTAATATCAGGATAATACTTGCCTTATAGAATGATATAGAATGAGTTGGGAAATATTTCTTCTTTCTTTCAAGATTTTCTAGAAGATGGGTATTTTTTTTTCTAAATCTTTAATAGAATTTACCAGTGAAGTGTCTGAGTCTAGGCGTTTAAAAATGAGAGAATACCTTAAATTGCTAATTCAATTTCTTGTTATAGATCTATTCTGATTTTCTTTTCCTTCCTGATTCAATTTTGCTGATTTTTATCTTTCTAGAAATTAGTCAGTTTCATTTAAGTGATCTAATTTATTGAAATAAAGTTGTTCATAGCTTTAATCTTTTTAATTTCTATAAGGTCTCTCTCATTATGTCCCTTTTCATTCCTGATTTTTGTAATCTGTGTTTTTCCTTTTTTCCCTCCCTGTAAAGGCAGGGGATTTTCCAAAGAAGAGGTCATTCATGCTTTGATTTCATTAGTAGATGTTTTTGACCCATATGCATCAAACATCAGCAAGCTATGGCTCATGGGACAAATGTGCCTGCTTTTTGTAAATAAATGTTTATTGAAACATGACCACACCCATTTATTTATATTCTCTTGGACTATTTTCCTGCCTCAACAGCAAAACTGAGTCATTGAGAGAGTGATCATATAGCCCCTAAAGCCAAAAATATTTTCTATCTGGCTCTTTACAGAATAGGTTTGCTGATTCCTGTTCTAGCTTAAGATCTCTTTGTTGATCTTTTCAAGGAAACAATTTTCATCTCAATCGATTTTTTCTATTATCTAGTCTTATATTTCATTGTTTTCTATCCTAATTTTATAATTGAGTTGACCAAAAAGTTTGTTTACTTTTTTCTGTGTGATGGCTCTTAGTTGTATTCAACTTTATTCAAAACTATTTTTCTCCCTCCCTTTCCCTCTCCCTTTTTAAAAATAAACAAAATCTTTAAAAAAAGATTTAAACCTTCTGTGCCTATAGAAAGTTACTTAGAGTTATAAATTTTGGTGTTTTATTATATAGTAGGGAAATTATGGTATGTCCAGCAAAACTTAGTCAAACTCATGTTCTTTCTATCTAAAGGATATATTGCTCAACCTTTTCACACCAGTCAAATATTTACTGACATACTGTGTTCTGAAAATAGTGCTAACACTTCAACGGTATATAGATGAAAAAGAAATAGTTGCCGACCTCATTGATTACTTAGTATTGAAAAAAATAAGGCAAGTACATGAATAAGTGTAGTAGAACACAAAAAATAAATACTTGAAAAAGATAGAGTAAGTCATTTAAAGCTTCAGATGAAAGAATTTATATCAGTTGATGGTATTTGACCTTCAGGGTGAAGAAACTATTTCTTTTTTTTCCAATTTTGTCTTCTCAGTGCCTAGCGTAATGCTCAGTAAGGACTGTGTTAGGAAATCTCATATGGGTCCTTGTAATGCTGTCTCTGTCCCTTTGTCTTTCCTTATATCTGATGTTAGTCACTCAGTCCCTTTTTTCCCTGCATCTGTATCCATTACCATGCAGTGTTCTTCGGTGTTCTTTCTGAAAACCTGGCATTGAAGGGGTTCCTCTCTCCTGTTGAAGACAAAGCATTCTGATGCTAAGAGATTCTACCTGCTAATTATCAGAAGAGGAGGAGTAGTAGTAGTAATAATAACATTTAGTATTCATTGTGGCCTTAGTATGCATTAGAAACTAAAATGTAATACCTCACTTAATCTTATAATAATCCCTTTTGGTACTTATGACCACCCTTGTATTTAAGGTATGGCACAGAAAGATTTTTAAGTTATATAGATAGGGAATGGCATAGCTAAAAATCTGTCCTGATCTTAATTAAGCCTGTTCATAAGCTGTGATCTTAGCCTCCTATGTCATACTGTCTCTAAAATAGATGAACAAAGGTTACTGCAGATACAAATAGTAAAATCGGCATTACAAAGCTTGCAAGACTTATGTTAGTGGTCCCATTCTATTGCTCTTGGAGTCTTTCCACTATGGTAAAAAAGATGAGTTTTTATCTTCTGACCTTCATTTTAGTAACTGGATTTTTTTGTCTTTCTCTTTGATATTTTTTTTTTATTGATTATGCCATTCCAGTTCTCCCATTGCCCCCTTCATTCCCCTCCACCCTGCACACCCCCTTCCACCCACACTCCCCCCCTTTAGCTCTTGTCCATGTATCATAAGTTCTTTAGCTTCTACATTTCCCACACTACTCTTGCCCTCTCCCTGTCTATTTTCTCCCCACCTTCTATGCTACTTATTCCCTATACCTTCTCCCCACCCTCTCCTCCCACTCCCCTGTTGCTAACCTTCCGTTTCTGAGGCTCTGCTCCTGTTTTAGGTGACCGCTTAGTCTGCTTTTGCTTTAGGTGTGGATGTTAATAATTGTGAATTTGCTGTCCTTTTACTGTTCATATTTTTATCTTCTTTTCCTTAGGTAAGTCCCCTTAACATTTCATATAGTAAGGGCTTGGTGATGATGAACTCCTTGAATTTGATCTTATCTGAGAAGCACTTTATCTGCCCATCCATTCTGAATGAAAGTTTTGCTGGATAGAGCAGTCTTGGATGTAGGTCCTTGTGTTTCATGACTTGGAATACTTCTTTCCAGCCCCTTCT
>PVKM010010444.1:0-34838 GCA_004027735.1 Carollia perspicillata
CGTGGCTGTGCAGGGGACTGTGAAGAGAGATTGGGGAGGGGGCCAGTTCCTTTGTGGGGCCCTTTTGTTCCAAGCGTGCTCTGATGAACTGATGGACTGGGGCAGGCTGTATAGGGTGTGCGGTGCCAGGACAAACTGCTGGGCAGTTATTCTACAGGTAGTGGGTTATTATAGAACACTTTTGAGCAGGTTAATGCCTTCGCGGAAGCAACATTTTAGAAGCATATGGAAGACTGCCAGAATCCAGTTAATGCTGGATGCAGTGGCATGGACAGAGGAACTGTAGACTCCAGGGAGGGAAGGGAGAGTTTCTTCACCTACAGGTGAAGCCGCAGGGGCCTGTGGACCTCCTGGGGCCACACAGCAGTGTGCCGCCCCCTTCTTCAGCCCCCATGGTGCCTTTCCTGCCCAAACCTCCTTCTCTGACACTGGCCAGCCCCAGCACCCTCCACAAGTGCGCTTCAGCAGGACGCGAGCTGCTGGGGGCAGGGACCATGTGTCCCCTGTGTACCACCCTACTCCCAGCACCTAGCACAGTGCTTGGCACATAGTAGATGCCGAATAAACATTTGTGGGACAGTGAATGTTCTTTTGTATCACGCCCACTCTCCCCTCTCTGCCAGGTCCTTTCAGAGCACTCTGGTCTGCTTGTCTTTCAGTCCTGGCTTTGCCTGTAGTGGTGGCTCTGTAGGGATTTCCTTTGTTTCCTCCCTTTAAGGTCCTTGAACGCTGACTACAGGTGAAGGTGTCCAGGCAAACTCAGTGCCGTGGCAGATTCATTTCTCCCCTTATTCCTACTGCTGAGAATGTGGGCCGGGGTCAGCACGCTGCAGGGCCCAAGGCTCAAGGTGCCCGTGTTTTGTGCTGCCCCCACCAGTGACGTTGCTGTTAGGAAGCTGCTAGAGCAGGGGTCCCCACCCCTAGGGCCGTGGCCTGTTACCAGTCAAAAGTGTCACAAGTGACAGCAGGAGGTGAGCAGCAGGTGAGCCTCACTGCGTTACCACCTGAGTGCCGTCTCCTGTCCTCCCAGCTGTGGAAAAATTGTCTTCCACAAAACCAGTCCGAGGTGCCAGAAAGGTCGGGGACCACTGTGCTAGAGGCTCAGGACAGAGGGGGCCTTCGTTATCGCAGCAGCCAAGCAGAGGTTATTTGGTAGGAGCTGTCCCTTGTTTCCCTCACCTCCTTGCAAAAAGCCAGGCAGCACTGCTCTCGAAGGCAGAACACGCCAGGTCCTTTGTCTTCATTTTGTTTAGGTGCTTTTTCCCCAGTGGAGTTCGGACATGATCCACTGGTGACAAAAGCTGCCGCACCTTGCTGGGTCCACCTGCATCCACATGTGAGGAGGCGCCGGCCCCACCTGACGCTTTGTGTGGAGTAAGTCTGGCCTCGCTCTCTCTCCCCTTGTTTGCCTTGTTGACTGTGAAATGACTGTGGTGGGGCAGGCAGGGCTGCCAGCCCATCACCTCAGACTGGAGAGGAACCAAGGCCTGTGAGGCTGGATGTGCTGGACTTCCTTCTAGGGCATTCTTTTTTTTTTTTTAGGGCATTCTTTTTAATGGTGGAGAAGGAGCAGCTTGCTCACAGAACTGTCAGCGGTCTGTGTTCTGAGGAGAGGGGTTGGCTAGGGGGACCGAGTCCATGGGGCTTCCCTCCGGGCCCTGGGCAGGGTCCACACCTTGAACTTCCTCCCTCTGAGTGCATGTGACACATGCATGACTATGTCCCAGCAACCGATTCCCCCTCCAGGCAGATTTAAAGGCTCTGTGGGTCTCGAATCAATTTTCACTGTTCCCCAGCAAGATTCTCTAGTTGGTGAATTTAAAAACAAAACAAAACAAAATAAAAAAAAAGAAACAAAATCAAAACCAAAACTACTACAGTCAGTCCCCCAGGGGACAGCCTATGAGAAATTGGTTGACAGCAGAGAGCAGTTGGTTGGTGTTTTCACCTGTTGCTGCAGAACAAACCGTCCCCAGATCTCGAGGCTTGAAGCAATCGCTTGCTCTCAGTCATATGGCCCAGGAGTTCGGGCAGGACTCTGCAGGGCTGGCTGTCATGTCTTCCTTTTGGGTCGCTCGGCTGCGGCTGGAGGGACCAAGATGGCACTCTGGTCTGGGGCCCTGCTGCTGGCTCTTGGCTGGTGCCTCAAGTTTCCTCCGCACGGCCTACTTCTCTTCTCCTGGCCCCTCATTCTTTAGGACCTCTCTCTCCCTGGCCTCTCTCTGTAGTGCAACATCCCGACTTCTTTTTGTGGCTGAGACCTGCTTCTACAAAAGTAGAAGCTGTATGGCCATGTCAACCCCAAAGGTCACTCCCCCCACATTCTGTCAGTCGAAACAAATCCTGTGGCCAGTCCACACCAAGGGGAAGGGGAACATCCACCTCTGGATAGGAGGCTGTTGTGGCTGTCTTCGGAAATAATCTCTTAGAGGAAGACACCTGAAGTGCTTGCTTCCTGCAGCCCTCTCCCCTCCGAGCCTCGATCCTTACCCCACCCCACTCCTGCTCCACCCTGCCGCATGTCCCGAAAGAGAGGGTGCTGCTACCTGGCAGAAAGGAGGTTGATTTTCCTTTTTAAGCTCCTGTGCTATTTTTGTGGCTACAAATCGTGAGTGCTGGCACTCCATTGTTCATTATCCACCTGATGTGTGTCCGTAAGTGCAGCACTGGGACAAAGTCTTCCGACTGCGGTTGCGGGAACCTCCAAAGTGGCCTTGGAGCAGGGCCGGACCTGAGCGTCCTTTCCCACGTTCAGTGCATCCTCACCAGCCGGGGGTGTCCTTAAGCCTGCAGACTTGCACTTGCGCCTCACATAGTGCTCAATAGCTTCCTAGGAGTCCTAGCCTTTCTCCAAATAGCTGCAAATTCTCAATTCTCAAACTCTAAGGAGAAGAGCTGTTTGTTTTGCACTTTTCTTTGGGACAGAAAATCTTCAAGTAAACTTCAGAGCACACCTGCAGCCCTGGTAGGGTCATCTTCACAGCTGGAAAACAAGAAAGTGAGACTGGGAATGAGAAGAGTTGTTTTTCATGACGTAGAGGAAGAATTTTTACAATATGAGAGTTCTGGAGGTCATGTTGGGTTATGAAATCTGAGGTCATTTTATTGTCCTGTTGATCTCATGCCTCATCGTGGTTGCCGCTGTTATTGTCATCTGCCTTGTCCTCCCCCAGCTCCTCAAATCCCGTCCTCTCCTCATTCCTCCGCGTCCCGAGGCCATTTCTGAGATTCCACACCGAAGATGTTTCCAAAAGCGAATTTTCAAAATCAGATTAGCCTTTGAGGAGAGAAAACAGGTCTGTAGTTTGTTGGTCTCTGTTGCTTAATGTTCTCACCATAATGCTGCTTAGCAGATGATTGGAATTTCAGGGGCTTCTGTTTCTCATGGATTTTAAACGTGGGATCATTAAGTGCCGAGGAAGGAAAGCAGAGGCTCACCAAGGGTGCCCTTCTGCACTGCTCTGCACTGTTTATCTGCTTGCTGGAAGGCGGTGCTGAGTGGTCCGTTTTGGGTCACATAAGGCTAGAAAAGCATGGTAAGTGCAGGGCAAAGAAGTTAAAATTACTCTCCCCCCCCCCACCTTTGAATGCATAAAATAGTATGGATTGAGGGTCAGGAGATCTGCGTGTGGTGATCTCAGCTCTATCAAAAGCAAACCCTGAAATCTTAGGCAAGTCATTAATTGCTCTAGGCTTCAACTTTTCCATCTTTAATCAGAGATTTGGATTTGATTCATTTTAACACCTTCTGCGTCAGGCGTTGTGCTGGGCACTGGGCTTACAGACTGAGAGCTAGGCTGTGTCCTGCATGCAGAGAACCCCTGATAATGAATGATCTCTGATAGTGCTCGAAGTTCCCCAGAGCACGCATGTCCTGATGCAATGCAGAGTGATGCGTCAACACGTGCTTCTTCAGAGGAAAACCATACTAGTAAGTGGTTTGACATCTTCTAGGAAACCGTAGGTGTCATAAGAAGACTATCCTGGCATCGCCATTAGCATTCATAGATCTTTATGTGAGGCTTGCTTATGTTCTACCAGATCAGCTAGGGCTGGTTTGGTACCTGATAATTAATTAATCGATTACTTTTCCATTGCTAGCGATCAGGCCTTTCTGTTCATTAAGTCATTGTTTTTGGTCACTCGTGACTCTTTTCTAGTAGTAAGTACATCTTGTAATTAGAAAAAATAACTTTGGCTTCAAGTTGAAGGTGACAAAGCCCCTAGAGTAAGTCTCTATGAAAAGAAAGGTTGGTGAATGGGCCACGTGTGACAAGAACCAGGGGCCACATGGGATGGAGGGTGGGGGCAGGTAGTGAGCACACTTTTGCTAATAGTTCCTCAGCTGGGACAAGATCAGATACTCACTGACTTAACAAACATCCCAAACATGACAGCTAGGGGGCCAGACTCCACCCTTTGCCTTCTGGCCAAGGGTCCAGTGGATTATAACCTAGATTTGGGGGAGAGGGGGTGGTAGCCTGGATCCTGTCAGTGACACAAGTGGGTAGAACTGAGATATATGCAATACTTCAGAGGCACACTCAACAGAAGTTGGTGACGGGTTGGGTGCCAACAGTAGTGAGGTGGGTGGGTGGGGGACAGGGAGGAAGAGGGGTGAGTCAGGATAACTCCCAAAAGTATCTTTGCCAAGGTAGAACTTACGGAAATAAGGAAAACTGGGAAAAGTTGGGGTGAGATATAAACACTTAGTTTTGGTTGCCCGATGAATCATGCTGGTGGAGATGACTCAGACTCTTCTGAGAGAGGTTGGGGTGGACATGGTGACTTTTGTGAACCTTTGAACCTAACTTGCTCTCGTAATGCTGTTTCTGCGAGAAGCTGGGATTCAAGTTCAAAATACCTGATTTAACAGATATGCCATAGAGCAGAGCTGTTTAAAAACTGAGAGCAGCTATGTACACTCACACCACCGTCTGGTCTGTGTTGTTAAGAGGCAGTTTGGTGTAGCTGAAAAAGCATGAGGCTAAGCATCTTAAAATATTAGTCCTTGAACCCAGCTCTGTCACTCTAACTCCATGTAACTAGAACAAATACTCATCACAACAGTTCACTTATCTGTTTCCCATACTTATCATGAAACAGATGGGTAGAAACATTGATGTTATGTAAAGGGTAACATGCCATGAAATTTACAGAAATTATCATTTAATTCAGGTTGTAGTGTGTTTCTTAGGGAGATGGCAACGACAGGGTGGATTGTTTCCCTTTTTGATAGTTTTAATGTCCTCCCTTCTTAGCAAAATAACACCTGTGTATAATAAAAATAAAGGGAAAATACAGACAAACATAAGGAAGAAGAAAATCACCCACATTTTCACTACTTTGAGAAAATCATTCTTAATATTTTGGCATATTTCCTGCAGGTAATATTTTCATGGGAGTTTAAAAGTTAGGAATAATTTCAAACATGTAGAAATGTACAGGGAAATTATGCAACTACTATCAATATACCATGAGCCATGATTAATCAACATTAACATTTCTGCTCCACTTAACTTGGGTCCTTTCTTTTTCTAGAAATATGGGGTTGTAGATATGATTAACCCTCCCCCTTTATTCTTCCCTTTCAATTATTTCCCTTTGTCTTAAAATATAATAGCTATTATATAATTTTTACTAATCTGAATGTGAAATGATATTTTTATTGGTGTTTTGAACTTCATTGGGATAAAATTTATTTTTTTCCACTTTTAGGTAAATTGATTGAAGGGCCTATCTTTTTCCTACTGATTCCTAATGCCAATTGTGCTGTATACCAAGTTCACATCTATCTACCAACTTCTGGGATTGCTATTTCTTTAAGGCTTAATTGTCTATCCCTATCATCATAACATAGAAGTCTGTTACTAAGTTTTCCAGTAAGTCTTGATAGGTAATAGAGCAAGTATCCCCAGCATTTTTTTTTCAAAATTCTTTTAGTAATCTTGGACCTTTATATTTCCATATGAGTTTTATCATCTCTGTCACACACCACAAAAATCCTTGATGGCAATTTAAAAAATTTGAGATACAATTTACATAACATAAATTTCACTTTTTAGAAGTGTATAATTCAGTGGTTTTAAATATACTCACAAAGTTGAGAAACCATCATTACTATTTAATCCCAGAACATTTTCATCCCTCAAAAAAAGAAACTCCAACCCATTAGCATTGCCCTCTCCCTTGTCCCTGGAAAACACAAATCTACATTTGTCTCAGTGGATGTACCTATTCTCCACATTTCCTATAAATGGAATCATATAACATATAGCCTTTTGTGTCTTGCTTATATCAGTTAGCATGTTTTCAACTTCACCCATGTTTTAGCATGAATCAATACTTTTTATGTATATCCATACGACATTTCTTGTATGGATATATATTTTGTTTGTCCATTCATCAGTTGAGGGACATTTGGGTTGTTTCCACTTTTGCTTATTGCAGATAATGCTAATATGGATATTTATGTGCCAGTTTTCATGCTGACATTTGTTTTCATTTCTCTTGGGAATATGCCTAGGAATGGAATTGCTGGGACTTATTGTTAAAACTTCTGAGCTGCCAGACTGTTTTTCAAAGTGACTCCGCCATTTTATATTCTAGTCTGTGTGAAGTGGAAACCTTCCTGGCATTTTGATGGAATGTGCATTGGTTTCCAGATTGATTTTGGGAGAATTAGCACCCCCACATTGATTCTTCTCACCCACAAGCCTGATGTGTATATCTCGATTTGGTCAGATCTTCTTTTATGCCCTTCCAGTCATCTTGCGATGTTGCTTTATGATCTTGGTTTTAGTTGCATCAGTAGCAATGATATTATCTTAAATAATGAGAGTTTTGTCTCTTTCCAATTATAATGCTTTGTTTTTCTTGTCTTATTGCACTGGATAGGACTTTGAAGTCAGTGATAAATAATGTAGGTGTTAGTGGCATCTTGTTAGGTTCCTGACTTTATGATAATATATCTAAATTTTCATTATCATATATGATGTTTGCCATTAGTTTTTAATAAATACTTTCATGAAATTAAAGCAGTTCTTTTCTATTTCTATTTGCCAAGTTATCATGGATAGGTATGCAATTTTAGAATAATAATTCTTTCTCCTCAGTATATTGTAGATGTTACTTTATTGACTCCTGGAACCTATTACAGGAAGTCTGCTTTCTTCATAGTTATATTTCCTTCATAAGTAAACTCTTCAGTGGCTTCTAAAGTATTCTCTTTATTTTTCACATTCTTAATTTTTGCCACCTTATATCCAAGGGTGGATTTATTTTTGCATTTCCTGCTCATGATTTTTTTACTGACTTAGTAAAAATGCTTTTTAAATCTGACTTATCATGACATGTAAAAATGCTTTTCAATCTGATGACTCCATTATTCGAATTTAGGAAGCTTTTCCCTTCATCCTGGATAAATCCCCTAATACTCTCTTCCAGGTCACCAAGTCTCCTTGTAATTATGTCCAGCATAGATTTTATAATCTATTACATTTTATTTTTATGCCCAAATTCTAATTTTCAGAATTTATTGGTTCTTTTTCATTACAGCTGTTTTTTATTTTTATTTATGATTGTTTTCTAATTCTTTTTCTTCTTATGGTTGTTATTCTTCATTGAGAATACTAAGACATGCTGCTTTAATTGTTTTTAAGATTTCTAAATTATTTTTGTTTTACTTTGAGTCAGTCCATCTCCCAATTGTGGATTTTATAAGCCATCTCTCTTAGCAATTGTTTTCTTCCCGTAGTTTTGGTTCACAGGCTCTTCTGAGTGCCAGGTTGTGTTCGTCCTCTTCCAGTGCTCGCCGTTCTCTGTCCAGGGCTCTGCCTTTGCCTCTGCCCAGTTATTATCAGGCCTTCAGTGTGATATCAGGCCCTGTGCTGACATCTCATGGCTCCTGCTTTGTCCTCAAGCTGTGTGCTTCCTTCTATCCCTTCCCAGGAATGTTCTGAAAGTCTTTACACGTGGTCCTGGCTGTCCCTGTCATTTCAGCTGTCCCTGTAATTGGAAAGTTGAACGTCTTCATGGTGGGTCTCATGCTTCGATCAGGGTGATTTTTGTCTGTTCTCACTTTATTAGCACATAGTGTGGGAAAGCTCCCAATCTTGAGTTCTTCCCAAACAGGAGCTTTTTCTTATCTGCTTCATCTGCAGCTTTCATCATGGGCCTGACTGTATCTATATGCCTATATCTGCATGTTCATTGGCATTCATATCTGCAATACATCTACACCACACCGACGTCTATATCTTTGTCTTTACAAGGACTTCCTCCTTGGCCAGACCGTATTCTCTGAGCCCTTTTCTTGACCAGGCCTCAACCTCCGCAGGCCCAACTCAGTTTTAGCAAAGATATCTGGTTACCCTTGATATCAGATTATGTTTCTTGTTCCCCACCCTTAATAGAAGTCCTTGGTCTGCCTTTAGAAAGAAACATATTAAACCATTTAACAAGAATCCCCTTAGCCTTGATAATCAAGTTTCTCTTTACTGTGCATCCACTGACACCTGTCTGCGTCCTTAACCATAAACCCCCAGCGTCTTTGCTGAATTCAGAGTCGAGCTCAGTGTTAGAACACTTAATCCTGACCAGCAGAAACTTCTCTGCTTAGAGTGGAGGTTACCTGGGAAATGCTGCAGAGGAAAAGGAGAAACTGAGGTTTTCGTCTGTTTGGGGGAAAACTTGCTCCTGCTTTGGAAAAAACAAAACACAAAGCAAAGCAAAACAAGGATACTGTTTTTACATTGCTGGGTCCTGCAGGGCAGGCCATCACCACAGGGAGATGGAGGGCTCAGTGCCAAGGGCAGCTCACCCCGGATTCAAGTCCATTTCTGGAGCAGCGTGTCCACTCTGCTACTTTCTGCAGGGCTGCTGACCCTTCACACATTCCCACACACTGGCCTTCAGTTTCCTACCAGTTGTCACTTAAGTCTTCACCAGTCTGAAGTGAAGTGAGAAAAAGAATTTCATACAGTCATAGCTCATGTTATTGCACTTTGCTTTATTGCGCTTCACAGATGTCATGTTTTTTACAAACTGAAGGCAAGATTTATTGTGATTCTCACTTCATTCTAGTAGTCTGAACCGATCACACTATATCTCCGAGGTATGCCTGTACTGCTAAATATATCCAATTAAAGGATTATTCCTTCTTTTGAGATTTTGCCTTTACTGTTTGGGGGGAGTTAAAGAGTCTTCTCTGTTAGGAAATAAAAGTGATACTGGATGGTTTATAGTGGACACAGAGTAGACGATATGTGATTTTTAATGTAACTATGGCAAACCTGGCAACTGTGTCAGAACTCCCATTTTTATTTTTACACTACTCAGTTTAATCTGAAAGGCTAGGGACTCTGGATCTTGTCCGGTCCTCCTTTTCCCCCTTAGTCAGAGAGGTTAAGCGAGGTGCCCAGGTCACACAGCTGTGTGGCGCCACCAGGACACAGCGTGCTGCTCCACTGATGACCCCCTCCTCCCATTACCGGCCCCGCCCCCCAGATAGGTGCCTCTCACTCAACCGGGAACTCCCCAGAGGACTTACCCCTTCCGTCTTTTGCTTTCTCATCTGCAACCCCCATCCTTCCACCACCCTCCTGCTTGTGGGGGCGGCGAAGGCCTCTGTGAAGGTAAGGGGTTACAGGCTGCCCTTTCTCTCGCTCACAGGCACAAGCCTGTGGGGAGTGTCTGCCACATGAAGAAGCAGTTAGTCACAGTCCCTGTGAGAGCCGACCAGTTGGTGGGGGCTGGCCGGGTTAGGGAGGGTGATGCCAGGGAGACCGTTGCCATGGTGACTTGGTGGTAGCCCTCCCCAGCCTCCCTAATCCCAACCCCTGCAGCCAGCTTTTTCGAAGCACCGCTTTCCAGCACATGGAAAAGCTGTTTCTCCACCTCTGTGAAACCAGGATTGTGTCTGACAGCTGGAAGCTAGCCCCTCCGAAGACCCCAGAAGGCCCTCCATCAAGCTGAGCATGGGGAGTGAGGCGAGCCTAGCTGGATGTGTGAGGATGTGCTGAGACACAGAGCCAGCTGTGTGAAGTGACATGCGGCGAGTGCTCCTTCCTTTGTTTCTCTCTGGTTCATCCCAGTTTTGTTTATACAAGTGATTTGCTTCTGTGGTCATTTTCAACAACAGGCAGCTCAGTCTTATCCACCCCATGATTACAGCCCAGCCTTTGATTGTAATAGATGTTAGCCATGCTGGCTGATGTTATATCTTACAAAGATGGGCTCATTAATTGACTGTAGAGATGTCACCCCCACGCTGGAGGTATTAACAATCAGCGGCCTGCAGTAGTGCTGATTCAGCAACAGCGGGGCTGCAGACGCTGTTCATACCTTCGGGATGAAATCCCAGCAGTGGGATTACTAGGCCACAGGGCATGAGTATCTGTATGGGTCTCGATGTGTTTTGCTAAACATTTTCTCCCAAATGTTGCTCCAGGTCTTAATGTCATTAGTCATTTATGAATGTTCTCATTTCTCCACAGTCCTACCAACATTTGATGTATGGATCCCATTTCTTGTGCTAATTTATAGGTATAAAATTGTACATTATGGCCTTACTTCGCATTTGAGCAGGCTTGAGTGGTTTATTTGCATATCACTGATTACTGATTTATTCTACATGTTGGTTTGTTGTTTGTATTGTCTGTTTATGTTCTTTGCTCCTTTGGGCTGAGTTGTGTTTTTTTTTTTAACAACTTAATTGTCACCCAGGACCCCATGGACTAAACACATCCAGTACCCCTGCGTCTAGAGTGTAGATAGTCCCCCAGTACCCCCAACACCATGCACCCCCCAGGGCCCTGTTGCAGTGGGTGAAAGGGACCAGGGAAGGGTGGGTACTCATATTCAAGGCTCCACAGAGCTCAGCTGCATGCATTCATTAAGTTTGTTTTTAAAGGTCCTTTACGGCTTCATCTGAAAAAAAAAGGGGATAACTAGGTTACCTCTAAGTCTGTCCAGTGCCTTGATCCTTAATTCTGGTGACTCACTGAGCAGGTGCAGAGAAGAACACAGCATGATGTTGCCCTCTGGGCACTGGGATCACAGGTGGGAGCGTGCATGAACACATCACTGCCCACACCGGCTGCCCATGCCACTTGCATGGTGCCTCTTGCAAGGGTACCAGAGACCCAGAGGACAGAGAGGGCCATGTGAGCTATAGCAGTCTAGGCATGGAGGACAGTCCCAAAGAATACGTAAGATTCTGACAGATGAAGAGACAGGAAAGGCTGTATGGGTGAGGGGAAACCATCCCCCAAGCTCTGGTGTCTGTGGCACTGTGAGGAACCAAGTCAGACCAGAGCACAGGGTTCCCATGGGAGCTGAGGTGACTTGGGGCCAGGGACAAAGAATGGGCCAGGCCAGGTGGAGGTGATCCGTGAGCGGAGCACGGAAGGCTCTCTAGTGGTGGGAGCATGATGTGAGAGCCATGTTCTGGGAGGACTGGGCAGGGAGATGGCTCTCCAGGGGGACCTGTGGGGGCTCTGGGCTAGTAGGTTCTACATCAGCGGATGCTGGCTGCTATAAGGCTTCGTGAGTGGTCCAGGATGTGCTCCTAGAGCTTGATCCTGGTGGAGTGTGAAACCCCGCAGTCTGGCCCTATATCACTAGAAGCAAAAGACAGTGGCGTGAAGGAGTGTGACCCTGCATGCTTATGTTGGGTTGGTGGTTGTGCATTAACAAGTACCTACCTGTTGGGTATGTCAAAGAGAAAGGGAATGTTGAGTAATGTTTTTGTGTATGCTCATTATTTTAGGGGGTATGTATTTATGAAGTGGGTCCACAGGGCTCACCCTAAAATGAGACCACTCTAATGGCACCATCTCCTTAGCATTTTCACACACTCCGTCTTCCGTGCTTGATTTAACTGCTGCCTGATGTTTCTCGCAGAGGGTTTCTTGTGGGTAAGCCTCCCCTCCTCAGCAAGAGAGAAAGCTCTCTGAGGGCAGGTCAGCAAGTCTTTTCCCCAGACTTCCTGCAGGGTGTGTTCATAGGGTGCAGACGCAGTAAGGTGTTCCGGACTCACCTGTTGCTTGGTTACGGGCCGCCTCCCGAGTGTCTCATCCTTCACCTTCACTAAGCTGCTGAAGGACCGGAAGCACAATGTGACAGAATGGACCACGAGATGGGAACCAGGGCCCACATCCAGCTCTGCCCTCCTTGAGTGACATAGCCTTGGGGCCGGTCATTTTGTCCTTCTGAACTTGAAATTCCTCAACTCTAAACTGAGGGCATCATTGTAAAAAGGGGGGAAGGATATCTCTGACTTTTTCCCCTTGTCGTGTTCCTTCACACGATCGGGGGACTTTCCAGGTCTAGGAATCCCGGCCCTGTGACCAGACACACCCGGAATGTACCAACCGTAGAGAAAATCACCTTTATTCCTTCTGGCCCTTCTGCTCTGGCCCTGTTCTCTGAACCTTAGATGGCACCTGTCCAAGGCATTCTGTCCTGACCACCCTCTCCCGTTCTGGGCAGGAAATAGACTTTGGTGAGATTCGGGAGACTCAGAGTGACTACATCCCTAAAACGCCTTTTCCTGACGACCACATCCTACTTAAGGGAGTGTTCGGGGAGGCCCTGGAGCCCAAACTGAAGTCCCCTGATGCTCACTTTCCAAGAAGTAGTTCCAGTCAGAGCGCAGGCCCTGTTTACTGTGACAAAAGACACTCTGCTGCAGGGCATGACTCCGAGGAGAGGAGCTTTTGGGGCTGGGGGAGTCTAGGGTGGGAGGCACCCTTTTAGATTCTTACTTTACAGAACAACGTCATCTGAGAAAACATCTCTCTGTAGCCTGGGACTTAGTGCTGTTTGCCCCACGTAGTCCTGGCAGCTCCAGGCTGTTATTATGCACTGCAGCCGTAATCATCACCATGATAATAATAACAACACTGCATTTGTTCAGTCTCTGAACTTGGAAATAAATAAGACCGCCGATCCGGGGTGAGTTCCAACTCCAGTCTCTCTACCCCATCATCACTTAATAATGATTACGAAGGGCCCCCTGGGCAACCGGCGCCCTGCCCAGCGCTCCAGATATTAAATTCACCTAGAAGCAGGGTGTAATAGTGGTGACCCCACGGGGATGTTTCAAAAATTAATTCCTGCAGGCTCTCCATTCCACTCCTCTTCGACGCATTCAATCTTAGGAACCCAAGAGTTGGTGACGTTTATACCATGAATTAAGACATTCTGCTGTTGCCCCTGGAACTCTTCATTACAATCGCGAGTCGATCAATGGCAAAGAGGAATACTATTTATTAGTTAAGTGGATGCTATTGAATTCTTAATTTAAGTGGCTTTTAATTCAGTGTTTTACTTGCTGTCCTTCATTTTGCCCCTGTTCATACAAATTTGCCCATTAAGGCCTGGTATGAGACCACGCTGTTTTTATCATAATTTTGTTTTTCTTGAGAGCAGTTTCAGCTGGGAAGAAGGCAGAGATTTTCAGAGTGGGCAGAGAGGCCTAGAACAGGCAGCTACGCTATCTGCTGGGAGGAGGTGGGCGATCAGGGAGGGGGAAAGTCAGGCCAAACCGCCTCCCAGATAAGGTCTGACAGCTCATTCGGCCTTCGCTGTGCTTCTTGCTTTGGCTTTGCTGGCTAGAAAACTTCTCCCACTCAGATGTGAGTCACAGAGACAGTAAGTGGGAGGCATGGACTGTCTCCGTGACCGGAAGGAGACTCAGGCTGGGTGCTGCACGATGGCTGCTGGACTCTGGCTTGGCCCTCTTCTGCTGGACACCCAGTCACAGCTGGTAATGGCCGCTCCTCACTGCCTCGCACACTGTTTATAACAGCTCTACTGACGTGAAATCGAAACATAGTAAGTTGTACTTGTTCACGTGTACAATTTGTTAAGTTTTAACTTATATACAGCTGCCACTTCAGCATCATAATAAAAAAAATGAACAAATTCTTCACCCTCATGCCCCTTTGTAGTCACTTGCTCCCACTCCTTCCTGTCCCCAGGGAGCAGGGATGCTATGTGACAGATTTGCTTTCTGTCACTCCATGTTATGTGTATTTTCTAGAATATTATATGAATAGAACCACACAGTATGTATCACTTTTTTAAGAAATCTGGTTTCTTTCACTCAACACAATGACTTGAGCTTAGCCCATGTTGTGGCAAGTGTCAACAGTTCACTCGTTTTTACTGCAGACTAGTATCCGCTCATATGGGTATATCATGGAGGTTTAGCCACTTACCTGATGGACACTTGGCTATTCCAAATGAAGTCGCTGTGGGCCTTCATGTATGAATCTTTGTGTACACATATGTTTTCACTTCTCTGGGACAGAGCCATTAGAATGACGGGGTTACCTGATAGGTACACCTTTCACTTGTTCAGTCACTGCCCAACTGCTTTCCGAAGCGGTCATTCCACCGACCACTCCCTCTGGCAGGCCAGAGCTCTGGCCGCCCTGCATCCTCCCTGACCCTTGGCGTGCTCAGCTTTCCTGGTTGTAACCGTCCTGATCGCTGTGTGGTGGTGTCTCATTGTGACTCTAATTTGTGTCATTTCCCTTTTAACTGATGATGTTACCTTTTCTTGTGCTTATTTGACATCCGCACATCCATAGCTACTCCAGCATTCTTTTCATCGGTTTTAGCACAGTACATTTTTTTTGATCTTTTTGTTTTCATCTATCTGTTTCTTTGTATTTAAAGTGGATTTGCGTAGGCAGCTATAACTGAGTCTTTTTTTTTTAATCCAACCTAAGAAGCTCTGCCTTTTAATTGTAGTACATAGGACACTTATGTTTAATGTGATTATTGATGGTTAAGTTTAAATATATCATCTTTCTATTTGTTTTCTATCCAGCCCCACTCTTGTTTCATCTTTCCCTGCTTTTCTTTGGATTAGTTTTTATGATTTCCTTTTATCTCCTTTGTTAACTTACTTATCTATAACTCTTTGTTTTGTTATTTTAATGGCCGCTTTCAGGTTAACAATATAAATCTTTAATATCACATCTGTCTTCAAATGGTATTATGTCGCTTCCTGTTAGTTTACGAACCTGAGAATAGTACGTTTCCATTTGTTTCTCCATTTCTCTCTCTTCCATTTCTTCCACAGATGCTTCCTCATCTTTACGCTAATGTTGTCATAAATTTTCTTTCACGTATATCATAAACCCTACACTAGATTGCTGTTATTTTTTAATAAATATTCAACTATTTTTTTAAATGCAGCTATAAATGTAACTACTATTTCTGATATTAGTATTGTTCGCTGAAGCTCCATGTTTCCACCGGGTATCACGTTCATTCTGCTTAAAGGATGTCCTTGAACATTTCTTGGAGTGTGGGTGTGCTGATGATGATTTTCAGCTTTCGTATGTCTGAAAGAGTATTTCACCTTTGCTGTTGAAAGATATTTTCTCTATCTAGAAAATTCTAGATTGACATTTTTTTCCTCTTAGTGCTTCAAAGATATTGTTCCACTGTCCCTTTGCCTGCATTATCCTTTTATGAAAATTTTGCTGTAATTCTTATATTTGTTGCTCTGAATGTAGTATGTCCTTTGCCTGTTTGCTTTTCAGATTTTTCTCTTTGTTCTTGGTTTTGAACAATTTGATTATGATGTGTCTTGTGTCTTGGTATGCTTTTCTTCATATGTCTTGTGTTTTGGGTTTGTTGAGCTTTTTGGACCCTGTTTTTATAGTTTTTGTTTTCTTGTTAAATCAAGTTTAGTGATTTTCTGGCTCCTGCTCTTTCAAATAGTTTTTTCCTTTCTGCTTTCTTTCGGGGGCTCCAATGACACAGATATTAAGCTTCCTGAAGTTATCCCTACAGGGCGCCGATGCTTCATTGGTTTGCATTCTTTTCTTTTCTGCATGTTTATTTTTCAAATAGCTTCTACTGCTGTGTATTCTAGCTCTCTTTTCTTCGTCTTTCCTTTTGTTTTTGTAAGATCTAATCAGCTATTCATTTCATCCAGTACACTTTTCACTTTAGACATTGTAATTTTCATTTCTCGAAGTTTGACTTTGGTCTTTTTTACATCTTAACTGTATTACCTTTCTAACTACAACATTATAGTACATGGCTAATTCTAACTTCTGTATAGTTCTGGGTCTGTCTGGATTGATTGCTTTTTTTCTCCTCATTACGTATCATAGTTTCCTGCTTCTTTTTATACCTGGCAATTTTTGACTGGATGTAAAGCTTTATGAGTTTTATCTCGTTGTGTACTGGATATTTTTGTATTCCTTTAAATATTCTTAAACTTTATTTTGGGACTCAGTTAAGTTATTGGGAGTAGTTTACCTTTCAGATTTGTGAGGTGGGTGGGACCGGCTCTGTACATAGTCCAGGACTAATGATTTTCTATTATCGTGTTGAGACCTTTCCGAGTTCTCTAATCAATGCCCTGCAAGTCCTGTGGTTTTCCAGATTGGCCAGTGGGAAGAGCGCTATTCCTGGTCCATGTGAGGCTCAGACACTTTTCCCGCTAGTCCTTTGGGTGGTTCTTTCTCTGGCTTGGGGAGTGTCTTGTCACACGTGCATCGGTCAGGACTCTGATGAATGCTTCCAGGGATCTCGCTGCCGCTCTCCGGGGTTCTCTCTGTGCAGCTCTTCCACCTGGGACTTTGGCCTCTGGACTCCCAGAGCTACCCCCTCAGCTCAGGGGGAACACCAAGCGCTCCCTCAGCTCTCCCTTCCTGCTCTGTGGCCTGGATACTCTGCAAAAGTGGCAATTGTAAGGTTCACATCAATGCTTTTCTCATCTCTCAGGTATCACTGTCCTTCATTGCTGGGTGCCCACTGTCTTCAAACTATTGTTTTATGTATGTATTCCCTCCGGTAATTTGGTTGTTTCAGGCAGGAGGGTAAATCTGGTTTCTGATTCTCCAACTTGGCTGGAAGCAAAAGTCTACCCTGAGCCTTAGTTGCTTTTTAAAGCATTTTTTATATCCATTCCCTTATTTTGTCTTCACTATATCCCTGATGTATGAGGGATTTTTAAATTCTCCCTAATGGATGAGGAAACTGAGGCCAAGAGAGAGGCAGTGGCTTTCTGATGTCACATAGGAAGTCACAGTGACAAAAGAGGGGAGTACAATGTTGTAAGGTCCAAATGTACCTGACATTGTATTACACTGTCTGTGCAAGTTGTCCCAACGCATGTCACTTCCACCGTATATTAGTATCTCACAGTATGATGAAGAATGGAAGCCCAAGAAGGCGAAGACACATTCCCCAAGCCACACAGCTAAACACAGATTTTGAACCTATAGCCAAATGCATAGCCCGTAGTGCCCTATAACACAGGGTCTCCATTCTTCTAGGTCATAAGTGCCCTTTTCGGTTGTTTTTAAAGGTTTATTTGTTTTTTAAATTATTTTATTATCTTGAAAACAGTTATTGACTATCTTTTATATATTGGTTATAGTATTTAGTTCTGGATAAAAATATGGGTAAAAGCAACTATGGTCCCCGCCTCCCAGGGTCCTTACCCTAGTGTGAAAATTAGGAAAGAATACAAAGAAATGCAAAAACTACTGTACATACTATAATAGGTTTCCTACGTTTTTTCAGACTTTCTACTTTTAAACATGTGGTGGTTTTAGTTCAAGCAGGTCACAAGAAAGGCAGCTTAAGAAGGCCAATTGTAGATTGCTCCATAGAAACATTTTATAGGAAAACAGAGTGATTGGGTTATCACTGTTAGACTGGATACAAGAAAACGGATTGTTTCCAGATCATTAGATTCTGACTGACAGTCAGCTGAGTGGGTGGGTAACTGGCTTCCCAGAAGAGGTCTTAATCTCATTAAAGTTTATCAGAAAATTGCCTTAGCATTTTATCAATGCTAATTTCTTCCCAGAAGGAGGTTGTGGATTACATCATGCAAAAAGGTTCTGTCCCATACCAGGTTTGGGACTGCGTTTCTTTATTGAGAATGTGTACGAAATAGAGAGGAGGGGCGGTAAATTCCACCCAGGGGTGACAACACAGTGATAACCAACCTTGTGCAAGAGAGTGTTTATTGTGGGGCCGACACCGTTTCCTTTCCTGGCAGATACTAACTCATTTAATTCTTGCAGAGCATATGAGGTAGGGGCCTTTACTATCCCTGTCTTGCAGAGGGGGGAAGTGAGGCACAAAGTTTAAGTAACGTGCTCACGTTCTCACAGATAGGATGTGGTGGAAAGGTCAGGACGGTGTCACAAGGAATGCTGGGAATCTGTTCTCCAGGTGGATGCTGGGAAGCAAAGCATTCTGGGCAGACAGGACCTCCACCTCACTCTGTGCTGTCGAGCCTGCTTGTCATCAGGGGTGCAGAGGGCCTAGGCTGTAGGTCTACTTGCCTCCAATGCATGATGACCAGGAAATCCATTTGCGCTTGTGTCTTTGGCTGTAGAGGTGGCTGTCTCAGCTCCCAGCTGTGTTTTCAGACCATGTTTTCTGGTTTAGGCACGGTAAGACCTCCCTCCACCTAGAAGCTTTCAGAGATACAAGCCAAGTTTCCAGCCAAAGCAAAACCACGTTAGACCAGCCAGCCATGAACAGGCAGCCTGAGTGGCAACAAGGGTCATTTTCTCTCCAGCCTGGGTGTTGTTTTGTTTGTTTGACATATTTCTGTGCCTTCGCTACGAAGTGCCATAGCAGAGGGAGCGTCGAGAGTGGCGGTAACAGGGGTCCCACTCTCATGGTGTAAATACAGTGAAGATAATAAAAGCTTCCAGGACACACACAAATTGGCGTTTAGCGCTGTGTCATTTCAGGCACAGGAAGAACCTTTCAGAATCTAATTTGTTAGAAATCACAGGAGCTTCTGGGTAGAAATTGAAAGAGAACATTTAAAAAACACTATTTTTTTGTAACTCATTATAAAATTCCACTAACTTCAATCCAACCAGTGTGTTATTTTTACATATTATCTTCTAAATGTATATACACACGGGGTGTTCTGGCTATGGTACATATGGACTCTTTTGTATTCTTCTTGTTTTCAATGACCAGTGGATCATAAACATTTTTCATGTTTCTGCATAATTATCATTTTAATGGCCACATAATATTCCATTGTGCTGAGATACTGTAATTTATTAAACCATTCCCTTTAATGTTGGCCATTTATGTTTTCAGTTTGGAGCTTTTATAGATAACACTGCAGTGAGCATCTCCTTGTAAATAGCTTTTGCTGCCGTTGAGTTTCCATAGGAATAACTCCTAATAGAGGAATTACTGGTAAAGAACACAGACATTTATATGGCTCTCTCTCTCGATTGCTGAATTGCTTTCCAAAAATATTGTTTAATATAGTGTCATCACTCTGGAATGTATCTACTCGTTTCATCTCAACTTCAATAGCAGTTAGCAAAAAATATGTATACATATATGCAAATTTGACAGATGAAACGGTATCCCAATTTGCTTTAATTTACATTCCTTTGTTTACGAGTAAAGATTACTATTTCTCCACGTGTTTGTTTATAATGTATTAGCTGTGAATTATGTGTTCATTTATCTATTATGGCCTGGGAGTTTTTCTTATATACTTAAGCGGGCTCTTTATTGACTCTCAGTATTAATCATTTTTGTCCTGTTGATTCAAATATTTATCCTAGTTTGTTGTCCTCTTTTTAATTTTAATTTTCATTGTAGAGAAGCTTTATATTGTTATACATAGTAATTGTCTATCTCCTCCTTTTAACAAAGAAGAGAAAGTGATTCCTCTACAGATCTTTTGAGTATTTAATGTGCTTCCCATTTAATCATTTATTTGACACAGAGTTATCTAGTGCCTTTTGTGGGCCAGATATCCTTCTAGGCTCCAAGAATATAAAGCTCCCATTTTCTTGGAGTTTACATGTTAGTGAGAAAAGCAACAATAAGCAACTATGTAACCAACATGCCAGGTAGCAATAAATCTTAGAAAGAAAAAATGAAGAATAATGAGGGAAAGATTTGGTGCTCTGGAAAGGCCATCCACAGAATGACATTGGAGACAGAGAGGGCTACTGCCAGCAGGTGTCATTGGAGCAGAGGCCTGAATAAGGTGGCAGAGGTCCTGAGATGGGAGACGTACGCAGCACGTGGAGGAAATAAGGAAGCCGTGTGTTTGCAGTGGAGCGGGCAGGGCAAAGAATGCGGGAAAATGAGGTTGTCAGCAGATGATGTGGGGCCCTGGTAAGGATACTGGATTTAATCTCAATGAGATGGGAAGCCATTGGAGTTGAGAGCATGTGAGAGAGACATAACCTGTTACACTTTAACAGAATCAATAGATATTTTTACATTTGAATCATTTTAGCTGATTTAATTTTCTAGGTGTATAATCATATCATATGCAAGCAATAATTTTTTCTCTTCCTTTTCAATATTCATTTCCCTTATACTGTCTTTATCTGTTTTTCTACAAAAACTTTCAAGATAATGTTAAATAATTATCTACTTATTAATGATTCAATAACAATAATAATAGCAGGAATCTTTATATGTTCTGAAATTTAGAGGAATTATTACTAATTTAATATAAATATGGGGGCTCTGTATTACCAATAGAAATTCTTTTTAGTCTAGGTCTTAAAGTTGTATTAGAAATGACTGTTGAATTCTATAAAATATCTTTTAAGTATATATTATAATTATAGCGTACTACTTCTATTTAACATCCTGATATGATGTAGCATATTAATAGAACTCTTGTATGAAGAAGCAATTCTTGCTTATAGCCCTCAAGTAACCCTACTCACCATGGTATAATTTTAATGTATTGAGCATATTTCTATTCTTTTAAGACTTTTAAGACTGTCTGTGCCAGTAGTCAGTTAAGCCTGGTGCCTTCTATCTATGACTACGGAAGATGACGATTTAGTTTTCTTCACCCTAGATCCACACCAAAAACATGGATTTCCTGTATCTCCATCCTTACATTATAGCTAAAGTTGGATTAATATGTGCTGTTTACATTATCGTAATTGTATGCTGGTTGAAATGTCTAGCATGATGGTGGTATGTACAGTTGTAACCATACTGCCCGCGCAATGCAGGATTCTATATGGTTCCTTTCTGACACAGCTTTTTGTTTTTCCTGGAGTTAATAATCATCTTTGGTATTGTTTAGTTTAAATTTGATTAGTTTTCCATGAATGTATCATTAATTCAGGCCCAGATGTTCCTGTCATTAGATAAATACCTTCCCAATCCTTTCAAATACATCAAGCAACCTGTCAATTTCATCCCCTGTTGGAATCTCTCTGCAGACTTCTGGCCGGCTCCATTCTTGCCTGCTGGCTCTCGGCTGCATAGCTGTCAGCATGGAATCATCCATCACTCACCATCATCTTAGGGATTCCCTCTGTCTCTCTTCTGTGTGGAACTCCTGTTTTCTGGACCCAGGATCTTCTTTCTCAGTTCGCTCCCTTGTTTTGATGGTACAAATCCTCTAGTAACTTCATGAGAAAAGGTGCTGGAGACATTTTCCGCCTCCGTCCCTCCATCTCTTTTATTTTAATTTTTTATTCTTAAATATGTCACATAGAAAAGTGCATAAAATTTGTACACACAGTTTAGTATATAGTTATAATGCAAACATCTAAGTAACTACCATGCATATTAAAAATCCCTGGAAACTCCTTCTTTCTCCTGAAAGGTAACAAGTAGCCTTAAGTTATACAGTAATAATTTTCTTGCTTTTCTTTTACCAACTGTGCTTTCATTTTTATCATTTAGATTTTCCTGGTCTTGAACTTACTAAAAAATGGAATAATTACATATGTATATTTTTAATCTTGTTTTTTAGTCAACATTTTGTTAGACTCATCCATTTGGTTGTGTATAGTTTAGCTCATTTTCATTACTATACTCCATCTATGAATATATAAGGGTATACTCTTATTTTTTATTGCTTCTACTCTTGATTGGATGATTGATTATTGATTATTTCCAGTTTGGGGCAAATACAAACTGCTATAAATATTCTCAGCATGTAACCATGTGGTATACACTGCTCTAGTGTGTATAGCTAGGAATGGAATTATCCCTATGGAATTGAACGTAAACTATGCCTATCTTCCATTTTACTAGATAACACCAAATTTGGTTTTTTCCCCAAAATGGTTATGTCAAATTATATTTCCCTAGGCAGGCAAAGATTGTACACCAAATTATATTCCCCATTGCCCTACCTTTTTGTCAACACTTGGTATTGTCAGATCTTTTAATTTTTCTCATTCTGATGTGAGTATACATGTAGTATGGTTTATATTTGATGTCCCTGATGCCTGAGGTTGAGAATCTCTCAAAAGGAGCCCAGCAACTCTGTTTCCTGAAGCCAGAGAGGGCTTTATATTGTGCCTTCATTGACTTCCTAAACTGTACATTTATCTCCCTAAGGGTCATACATCTGTCTATTCAACAAAGATTGCCAAGCTCCTGGATCATCAGGATGGACCATGAGCCTCCTCTACGTGCTCCTCCTGCATGTCAGGGCTCCCTACTTACCCTTCCTGTAGCAGCCCTCATTAACTTGCCCTCTAAGTCCTCAGGCCACTGCATGGGCAGGGCCTGTAGAAACAGGCATCTTCTCACGTGGCCAGGGTAAGGGCTCCATGCTGCTGGCCTTGGGACACCCTTTCCTCTTGGAGCATCCCTAGCTGCTCAGCTCTACCCACTCTCAGTTCATGCCCCTCCTGTGGATGCAGTGACACCCCCACCTCCCCCCACACCCCTCCCCTCGCTGGTCTGGCGTGTTTTCTTCAATTCCCTTCAATAAACATGTCCTGAACAGCAATTGTGGCCAAACATCTGTTCTCCTCACAGGGACAGCATGCTGGTCATGGCACTGGGAACTAGAAAGAGACTGAGCAACATTCCAGTTCACTGACTTTATTGTAAAGGGGAAACTGAGGACCAGAGAAGAGAAGGAATATGCAGCAATTCGGCAGGACGGTGAAGGTTTAAGCTCAGCCATTCTTCTGCTCATTCCAGGGCTGCTTCCCAAACCATTTGGTCCCTGCTCCCCTTGGGCCTGCTTCCATGCTGCTTCTGGTTGGGTTGGGGCAGACATTCCGCAGCACTGCTGGACCCAGGCAGCTGAGGCTCCTTGACAGGGGTGTCCATAGAACCTGGGTGGTGCCGGGGGTGCACGGGATGCAGCTTCCAAACCTTCCTCAGGTGAGAGTGGTTTGATGCGCCTGTAAGAAGGAATGCTGGTTCCTGCACTCAGTTCCTCTGTGCTGCTAATCTGCCCAAAGAAATGTTAATGATTTAAATTAAGAAGCTGAGTTAATACAGTATATAAATGATTTTATTTAGAAAAGGCAAGCCAATCCCCTTTGTAGAAAGACTCTGTGGGCCCTCCCACCTGCTTGCCTGGCTGGGCCATGGGAGAGAAGGGGGAAGGTGGGGTGGTCACCTCCCAGGCCACCTGTAGGACACATTCCCCACCGTGAGGGGGCCCCAAGCGGGGCTGGGTCACCCTGGACATGCTCAGAGTGCCAGTGCAGTGCTGTTCCTGTGACTGAAGGCCTGTGACGGAGACAGCTGGTCTCTGGGGGCTGCCGCCCCACCACGTCTTCCCCACTCCTCCCTGTGAACTCCGAGATGGTTCCCGCCAACAGGGCTGATTATTCCTCAATTTGTTCCACCCCGAAAATAAAGACAGATAAAGTGAAAATATTCCGGGAACAATGCCAAGCCAAAGGAATTAAATTATTAAGCGATCTCTATCAGAGTAATGGATTTATGCCTTTTAACAACTTTAAAAGAAATATAGTGTTTTTCAATACTCTCTTTTAGGGAACTTCTTATAAATGAACTGTCCATTTTATTAGTATTAAAGGAAATTGGGATTGAATCAGAGCTTCGAGGGCGGGTGATTATCTGCAGATTTCTCCTTAGAGCTGGGCAAATTAACAACATGGACTAATCCACGCATTTTTTTAAAGGGCACTTTACAAGATACTGTACAATAAATTGGAAAACGTATAACTATCCATCAAGGTAAATCTTGGGAATAAAATAATTAGAAATCATACAACCATAGCCAGGGAAGATTGGAGCTAAAATTAGACTTTGTGTGGCTGTTTTTAGATGTCGCCAGAGTGGGTGCTGGTGACAGAATGGGGCAGGAGGGGTGGGTGAGCAGAGCACAGGAAGAAAGCTGGAGTCAGGGGGAGCTGCCCCGGAGGACATGGGGCTGCGGCGTGGGGCATTCGGGGCAGGCAGATCTGAGGGGGAGAGAATAGGCTTTTTTAACTGGGATCTGACAGCTGCCTTGTTTTCTCCCCTCCCTGCCTCTGACCCTGGCTGTCTTCACCTCCAGCCTGGCACAGTCTTCTCTGCTTGTATTTCCAGATGGTTCGAAGTGCTGTGGTTGCCACTAGAGAGCCAGATGGATTTTTTTTGTGTGGGGGGTGGGGCAGAAAGGAAGTGGGGAAGAAATATCCTTGTTGTTAAGTCTAGAGTGTGTGTGTGTGTGTGTTTGTGAGTGTGTACCTATGTATGTGTGGGTATGTATATCTGTATGAAAGTATGCAAGAGGGTGTGTGGATGTGTGTGTGCATGGGTATGCACATGTATGAGAGTATGCGTGTGTTGAACGCCCTGTAATCTGGAAGACTGCCCCCGTCTTTGCTTTTACTTCTGCTCGGAGCCTCCTGATGCCTGGCCTCTAAGGCAGGGGTGTGGCGGGCAGAGGGAGGCCACCACAACATCCCAGGGCTGCTTCTGCTCTTCCTGCTGCAGCCTCCACCCTTGGCAGTGCTGCGAGGCCATGGGGTAGGGTGGGACAGTGGAGAGGGATCCTGCCAGGGAGGTGGGGGTGAGGGAAGGGAAAGGCATAAGAGGCCCGCCCCACCCATTAGCAGCCAGGCCAGCAGTCCCATATCCCCCTCTCAGGGCACAGACCCAGTGCCGTCTGTGCCAGGCAGATGGTGAGCAAAACCCTCCCTAAAGGGCTGGCCCTTACCAAAGTTATCCACGGTCAGAAGCAGCAACTGGCCTTGGAAATATAGTCCTTTCCTCCCATGAAACAGATGAGAAAACCGAGGCCCACGCAGGTGAAATGCAGGGATGGGAGTGAAGGGCTTGTCAGTCACTATGATTGTCTCTGCTCTTTATTGCTCAGTGTCTTCCTTCCTGCCAGTCCTGTCTCCTTGGCTAAGGACCACACTCCCTACCCGCCTGGTTTTGCTTAATGGAAACCTCTTCTTTCACGGAGAGGCTGGCAGTATCTGCTGGCTCCCAGAGGGACCTCTGCGCCACACTCTTCACCTGCCGAGCCTCGCCTTGGTACCCAGGCCTTCTCTCCTGCTGCCGCATTACAGCGCCTCACAGAGCTCGCCCTCCCTTGCCAAGAGCCAACTGTCTGCATCGGGCTTTTTGCATGGATGAAGGGGTTGTGTGACTTTAATATCCCCCTCATCTGACTCCGGCCCTCTCGATCTGAGATGGAGGGGGAGGAGGGGAAGGGAACAGGGATCCTTCTCCCTGCTGTATCCACAAATATTATGATACCTTCCAGAGAGCTTTTTTTTCTTTTCCTAATTTTCTTAGTTTTTGCTTTAGTTACTAGAAGGCAAAGACTAGTGCAATGAAAAGCCTTATGGCAAAGCAGCGTTTAGTAAAACAACCGCTGTTTAACTAGGATCTGGATGAAATAGCACAATTCTAAAAGATGGTCAGTGTGGTCACCACTCGCTATAGGCGGCAGGCCATAACAATAGCCATGATACTAGTTCCCAGCAACGGTGTAAACAACTATTGATACATCATCAGAAACACCTGTGGCAAGGCGGCGCCCAGGGGCAAACAGGTGCATGAACTCTGAAGTAATTCCCAGGGTTTGGTGGAGCCCATTACAATCAAGTAAGACCACGATCATCCTCCCTCCCCTTAGACACTAGATGGAGAGCCAACCAAAAGGAAGGGGACGGGTCCATGGGGCTCCCCCACAAACCCTCGGAGGTGTAAAGCCACCCGCCTAGACGGTGGGGCCGACCACTCCATGGGAGGAAGTTTGCGAAGGTGCTCCCTGAACTGTGGATGAGGCCAAACGTGGGCCAGTGGCAGCAGCATTCCCATTGGACACAGTGGCACCTCTCTTCTCTGGTGCACACAGAATGCCGTGGCCCTTCTGTTCCCTCTGAGAGTGACTGTGGTCCAGGTAGTTAACATGTCACCCTGCACCTGTAAAACACAGCAACTGTCCCAACTGTCTTCTGTCTGCAGCCACGAGGACGACCCCCGATCCCCCGCAGAGGAGTCCTGCCAAGGCTGTCTGGGCCGGTAGGGGTGGGACAGGGCAGTGATGGGTGGACACAGCAGGGGAGCTCAGCCCTCCCCGGGGAGTTCCGGGAAGGCTTTGCTAAGGCTCCTGTGGTGAATTGGTGCTTTGGAGGTGGACAAGGAGCGCCGGACAGAGGGCAAGAGGTGTGCGAGGGACAGCATGGCTCAGAGGAAGGGGCTGGCGGACTCAGTGAGGCCAGAGTGAGTTGTGTGAGGAGGAGGGAGGTGAGGGTGCTAAAACAGGAGACACCAGGACCAACTTGGAAATTGGGCTTCCGGTGTAGAAGCCACCATGGGCTTTAAGCAGGGGTGGGGGCTACAGCACCAGGACTGTGGCTTGGTGATATTTGTGGTGATTGTGCAGAAGCTAAACCCGGGGAGGGTGGACAGGAGGGTTGGAAGGCAGAGAGTTTAGTTAGATGCTACTAAAGAAACACGAGAGAAATGGCATACTGCTTTGCTTGGGCAGCCATGGCAAAGCACCACAAACTGAGTGGCTGAAACAATGGGGGTTTTTTCTCTTGCAGTCTGGGGACTGGAAATCCAAGGTCAGGGTTGGTTCCTTCCTACGGCAGTGAGGGAAAAACCTGTCCCATGCTTCCTGCCCTGGCACCTGGGGATTTGCTGGCCATCTTTAGTGTTCCTTGGCTTATAGACGCATCACCCCAATCTTTGCCTTCATTGTCACTCGGCATTCTCCATGTGAGTGTCTGTACTCAGATTTCCCCTTTCCGTAAGGAGATCAGTCATATGGGATTAGAGGCCCAACTTTCTCCTGTATGACTTCATCTTCATTAATTATGGCCACAATGACCCTGTTCCCAAATAAGGTCACGTTCACAGATACTGGGGGTTAGAACGTCAACATATGACTCTGGAAGACACAATTCAACCCACAGCAGATGGTGCAGGCCCGAGGGCAGAGGGGCCGTGTGATGGAGAGGAAGGTAGGTGCTAGAGGGTTAGGACTGGGCTTGGCTGACTCAGGAGGGAGAGAACGGGGCCGAAGGAGAGAGAATTTTAGAATGACCCCTGCCTTCTGACTCCTTCTGAAGGAGGAGTCGGGGTGGGGAGCCACGAGGGAGGGATCCCCACTCACTCTGGAAACCGGGCCCACGGCTAGGAGACAGGTCTGTCCTGGAGACCTGGTTTGGAGACGTTGGCGCCTCCTTTCTCACACGTACTGTTGTCCCCGAAGGAGTGAGTGCCAACCACCAGCCACCTACGATCTTTCCCCCTCAATTCCTATCAGCTACATAGCTCTCGCTACTCATTTTGCCTCCTAGCTCCAACCGGCTCAGGTCGGTTATGTAACTCCGGTTACAGCAGCCATCACTCTCCACAACAAGGCTGTGAGCCTTGGAGACAGGCATTCTCTACCCCCTCAGGCTTCGCTCGTGCCAAGCGACTTCACAGCATAGCTCTGCCTCCTCACCACTGACTGGAGAAAACAAACGTCTCTTCAGAGAAAGAACTTGGGAACAGCACCAGCTGCCCACGGAGAAGCTGCCTGCCTGCGGCGGCGGTGGGCGACCATGTCTCAAGGTGGCCTGTGGCGGGGGTCTCGCGCCAAGTAGACAGTCGGCCTGGATGTTCCCTACGGGGCTGCTAGTGTCCAGAAGGGATAATGGCGGTGAGCAGGATTCCTGGAGCACCACTGTCGGCACTGAGCTTTTAGACCCAGATCTGGAAGGAGATTTATTTACTAAATCAACGTATTTACTATTTTATACCGTGCCTACTTCGAAAAACACAAACAAAAAAATGGTGGCATTCTGAGTTTTTAAAACACATGTATACAATAGGGTAGCTAAAAATAAGCACAAAGACCATAGGATCCTGTGACTCTACTTCGGGGTATAATTCAAAAGGACTCAGAGACTCTGACAGACCCTCGCACACCCATGTCGACAGCAGTGTTATTCACAAAGGTGAAAGATGCAGGCAACCCAAGTGTCCACGGGTGGACGAGTGGATGAGCAACACGAGGTCTACACGCACCGTGCAATGCCGCTGAGCCTTAACAGGAAGGAGACGCAGCCACGGCTACCATGTGGATGAACCTCGAGGCATTATGCTAACTGAAACCAGCCGGTTACAAAGAAAGGGACAAGGACTGTCTACTCCTCCACCTTCACAGGGATCTAGAGCGGTCAGACGCATGCAGACAGGAAGTTCAGTGGTGGGTGCCAGGGGCTGGGGCCGAGTCACCAGAGTCAGTATTTAATGGGTGTGGAGTTTCTGTTTGGGAAGTGGGGAAGCTCTGGAGATGGAAGGCAGTGAGGGTCACACAACCACGTGAATGCACTTAATGCCACCAAACTACACACTTAAAAATGGTTAAAATTGTAAGTGTTATGTTATCTGTACTTGACCACAATAAAAACAAATAGAATTGGAGGAAAAGAAGCCACCAGCCTTTCCAGGCTGATGCCCGACAGAGGCCCCAGGGAGTGCACCGCGTCCTGCCTGCCCTGCAGCCCAGCCCCCTCCGTACACAGCCCTGGCTCTCACCCTGGAACGGGCGGGTGCGTGTCCAAGTACCTTTTGATTCACCTGGTCCTTTGTCTGCCACACACGTCGTCGCAGCTGTGCGTTCCGCAGGCCATTTTTCATCCCGCCCCTGCAGCTGACAGCTCCGCGGAGCCGCCCGCACTCGGATGCTCAGCGCAGAGGCCAACCCCTGCCCTCGGACGTCGTGGCCCGTTAGCCAGTTCCGCTCTAAGTTCAGTGCCAGTCCTCATCCGGCCCAAATGCTCGTTCTCCAGCATTTTCTCCAGCATGCTCGTTCACCACAAGGGATCCGATGCTTTCAGTTCTGCATAATCAGAGCCAGTGCCCCAAAAAAGAGGTTAACAAACTTGGATGAAGCACATGCCTTTTGTGCCTGATAACTGCTTTCTTTCCAGATCTGATGTAGTCAGGTGTTTGCTTCGTTTGTGTCAAGAGTAAAGAGATGTGGCCCTGACTGGTGTGGTTCAGTGGGTTGGGCATCGTCCCATGAAGGGAAAGGTGGCCAGTTGGACTCCAGGTCAGGCAGGGTACATGCCTGGGTCGCAGGTTCGGTCCCCAGTCAGGGGAGTGTACACAGTAAGACACACAGCTCTCTCACACTGATGTGTCCCTCTTTCTCCCTCCCTGCCCCTCTCTCTAAAAGTAAGTAAATAAAATCTTTTTTTTTTAAGAGTGAAGAGATCTGAATGAATGTGGGTGGTCTGTGGAAACATTGTCAGGAGTGCTGATGGCAGGAGCCGCTTGCGTCCCAGTGCACATGGGAGGGGCCACTAAAGATGGGAAACCCCAGGGCAAGAGTGGGTCCCACTCAACGGGAGCACAGGACATGGAGGAGTGGCTCGGGCCTTTACCAAATGTTCTTGCGTCGCAAGTTTTCCTGGCCAAGTTAGTTTCCCGGCATCGCGTGGTCTGGGGGTAGAGAAATGGTGTAGTCAGAAACAAAGGCACTGGAGATTGCAAAAGTTAGAGGACAGTGGGACTTAAGAACACACCCAGGGCAGAAGGCCACCCCAGCCTGTGTTCTGGTCCCTGGACACACCTGCCCGCTTCCTTCCTGGAGCCTCGTGCCAGCTGCTCCTGCTGGTGGAGCACTGCTCCGCCCTCGCTGCCTGCTGCTGCTTCTCAGTACTCGGGTCTCCGCTCCGAGGCAACCTGGGCCCTCCCTGACCACCGGTCCAGAGTTGCCACCGTCAGCTCCACACCGCTGAGCTTTGCTCCTTGGCAGGGCACTTCACACCTCCGCTGTGTCCAAGCTCCAAGGCCTCCTGCCTGTCTCCTTCATGCTGTGTTTATACCACCTTCAAGTGTGTCTGGCAAATAAGTGAGTCCCAGTCAGGCCAGTGACTCAGCATAGGGACCGGGTTATTTCCTTCACTAGTGAAGGGGACATTTTCTCAGGGTGGAGGGGGTACTGGACCCTCCTGGAACCAGAACTAGGCAGGTGAGCAATCCAGGGGAGCCATGGAGCAAAGCCTCTCTCATTGGCTGGAGGAGAGGCCCTCCTTTGGGTGTCTGAGCCAGCCCACCTACCTGGCTGGAGTTGGATCTAAGGGGCTTTGTACCTATGCCCCCTGCTCCTGCCCCAGGTGCCCTGCTGCGTGGTTGGCCAACCTGGGGGTGGAGAGGAGCATTTGTAGCATCCCCTGAACTCGGACTATATTCCACTGCTCCACACCTGGATTAACTCTCCTTTCCAAATCCTACTTCTTCAGTCCATGTCTAGATGCTCATCCAGGATGGATGCTGTCTTAGCTCTGACCTCCTGCTTTGTCCACTGAACCAGCCATTCAGCAGTGCATCATAAGCTGTCTTGGAGTTTGTCAAATTAATAAAGTCGATTTTAAGAGCAGTTTTAGGTTCACAGTAAAACTGTGCAGAAGTACAGAGTCCTCGTGTATCTCCTGTCCTGACACGTGCATGACTTTCCCAGTTATTAACATCCTGCACCAGTGATGCATTTGTTACAATTGATAACCCTATATTGACACATTGTAACCACCCGAAGTCCACAGTATACATTAGGGTTCATTTTTGGCATTGTAGATTCTCTGGGTTTAGACAAATTTATAATGATGTATATCGACCAATATAGTATCATATAAAGTAGTTTCAATGTGCTATAAATCCTGTGTTCTGCCTACTCATTTCTCCATCCCCCTAACCCCTGGCAAGCACTGAGATTTTCATGGTCTCCATAGTATTTCCTTTTCCAGAATGTCATACAGTTGGAATCATGCAGTATGTAGCCTTTGCCGATTGGCTTTTTTAAAACTTAAAATACACATTCAGGTTCTCTCCACATCTTTTCATGGTTCGATAGCTCCTTCCTTTTTAACACTGAATAATATTCCATTGTCTGGGTGTACCACAGTTTACTTATCCATTCACCTGCTGAAGGACATGTTGGTTGCTTCCAAGTGTTTGCAATAATAAATGAAACTGCTATAAACACCCATGCACAGTATTGTGTGTGTGTGATCATAAGTTCTCACCTCATGCAGCTAGATACCGAGGGTTGCTGGGTCATATGGTAATAGTCTATATTTCATTTTATAAAAATCTGCCAAACTGTCTTCCAAAGCATCTGCCGTTTGGCATTCCCACCAGCAGTGAATGAGGACAGCTATTGCCCCACATTTCATCGGCGTTTGGGGTTGTCAGTGTCCTGGAGTTTGGCCATTCCAATAGATGCGTAACGCTATCTTGTTGTTCAAATTTGAATTTCCCTGATGACACATGATGTAGAGCATCTTTTCTTACCCTCGTCCTCTCCGTATGTCTTCTCTGATGAGGTGTCTGTTCAGGTCTGTTGCCTATTTTTTCATCAGGTCATTCATTTTCTTGTTGAGTTTTAAGAGTTCTTTGTGTATTTCAGATAGCAGTCCTTTTATCACATGTGATTTTAGCAAATATCTTCTTCCAGTCTGTGGGTTATCTTTATATTCTCTTGGTATTGTCTTTAGCAGAGCAGAACATTTTAATTTTAATGAAGTCCAGCTTATTAATTACTTCTTTTAAAAATAAATTGTGCCTTGGGTGATATCTAAAAAGTCATCATAATACCCAAGATCACCTAGGGATTCTCCTGTGTTATCTTCAGGGACTTTTCTAGGTTCACATTTCATATTTAGGTCTACAATCCATTTTGAGTTAAAGTCTGTGCCTGGATTTGTTTTTTTTCACATATGGATGTTCAATTCTTCCAGCTCCATTTTTTGAAGAAACTTTTTTCCTCGCACTGCCTTTGCTCCTTTGCAAAGATCAGTTGACTGTATTTACATGGGCCTATTTGTAGGCTCTCCACTCTGTGCCGCTGAATGATTTGTCCATCCTTTCCCTCTCTCGATTACTGTAGTTTTCCTATCAAAGTCTTGAATTCAGTTTAGTGTCAGTCCTCCAACTTTGACTTTTTCCTTCTCTATTAAGTTGTCTCTTCTGAGTCTTTTGTCTCTCCATATACATTTTATGAGTTTTTAACAACAGCTTAGTTGAGCCCTGGCTGGTGTGGCTCAGTGGACTGAGTGCCTGCCTGTGAACCATAGGGTCGTCAGTTCGATTCCCAGTCAGGGCACATGCCTGGGTTGTGGGCCAGGTCTCCAGTGGGGGGTGCACAAAAGGCAACCACACATTGATGTTTCCCTCTCTTCCTCTCTCCCTTCCCCTCTCACTAAAAAATAAATAAATAAAATCTAAAAAACAACTTTTAAAAACCAGCTTAACTGAGGTGAAATTGACCTATCATGCAACTTATTTGTTTAAAGCATATAATTCAATGATTTTAACGTATTTACAGAGTTTACAATCAGTACCACTGATGCCGGAATATTGTCATCACCTCCAAAAAGCTACCCCTTACCCATTAGCGGTCATTCCCCCTAATGTCATTCCCCATTCTCCCCTCCCTTAGCCCCTAGCAACCAATCGTCCTGTCTGTACAGATTTTTCTATTCTGGACATTTCGTGGAATATGTGGTCTTTCGTGACTGGCTTCTTTCACTTGGCATGTTTTCAAGGTTCACCCATATTGTAACACGTATCAGGATGTCATTCCTTTTTATTGCTGGATAACATTTCACTGTATGAAAATACCACAATGTATGTATTGATTCATCCGTGGATGGGCATTTGTTTCCACATTTGGCTATTTTGAATAATGCTGCTATGAATATTCATGCACAAGCTTGTGTGTGGACATATGTTTTTATTTTTCGTGGATGTATACCTAGGAATAGAATTACTGCCTCATATGGTTACTCTGCATCTACACTTTTTAGGAACCGCCAGACTGGTTTCCAGAGTGGCTACACTATTTTACATTTCTACTGGCAGGGTATGAGAGCTCCAGCATTTCCACACCCTTGCCAACATTTGTTATTAGCCGACTTCTGCATTCTAGCCATCCGATGACTGCGCAGTGGTATCTCTCTGTGGTTTTGATGTTCATTTCTATAGTAGGTAATGATATTGAGCATCTCTTTGGGTGCTTGTTGTCCATTGCTATTTCTCCTTAGGAGAAATGTCTCCTCATGTACTTGGACCGTGAGCTGAAAGTTGCGTTGTCTTTTATTTGTGAGTTCTGAGAGGCTTGTATACATTCTTGACATATTTGCAAATTTCTCTCCCATTCTGCAAGTCATCTTTTCACTTTCTTGATGATGCCCATTAAAGAAAAAAATTAATTTTGATAAAGTCCCATTTATTTCTTCTTTTGTCATTTTTTTGCTTCTGGTGTCACATGACTTGGGTTGTTAAATGAAGTTATTGTGAGCTTATGACCACTTTGAGTCATGCTGACTCAGTTAGAGTTTAAGTTGGTCAAGGGCAAAATTCTCGGGAAATTTATTGTCGTACCCGCTCCAGTGTCCAGACTGGTTGACTTGATCTGGATCTGATGCAATCGGCAGTCACAACGCACTCACTCATCTCACAAAGGTTCCCAGAGACCAGTTCCCTCCTCAGAGTCTCCAGCCTCTGCACATTCACATTCGGAGCCTGAGGGCTGAGTCACAGGTGCCGGCGGGGAACATCCATCACCTTGCCGGCGTCGGAGAGGGTTCGATGGTGTTGCACTGGCTCAGACCCCTGTCCTCACTCTCTCGCTCTGCAATATCCATCTCTATACAAATATATCCAGGGGAATATATCCTATTTTGCCTTATGGGCAACAGCTGCTGTTTTTGCCAGGCTGTCATCTATTTAGTTGTTACTTTTTCGACTTTATTTTTAAACAGTATAACATGGAGTACGGCAACATTGAGCGTGGGACAGATGGAGAGCAAATCCAAATAACAGACTTCCAGTGCCACCCTAATATAAGTGACTGGGCTGGGGTGGGGGATAAAAGCAGATTGTCAGATTGCTCAAAGCAAACAAATATGAATAAATCATGATCTAAGTGGGGAAAGTGGGAGCCAATGAGGAAGTGGAACACCTAAGCCATTCTTCTGCCACCGAGAGCCTGGGAAGGGGGTGGATGAGCCCAAGTGGCCCGGGGCTGCCAGGTCAGGCTAAGATGCAAGGAAGTGCCACAGAGGCCTTCTGGGGCAGGTGACTTCAACTCTTAACTCTCTTATCTGGGTAAGGAGGCTCCAGCCTCAGAGCCAGCCGAGGTATTTCCCCCCCACCCCGTTCTCTCCTGGGGGATAAGTAGAAGTTAGGATTTTTTAAAAAGGAAGAAAAGAAAACTCATTTTGCTAATTTTCCCTAGAGCCGACAGCACTTGATACAAGCCTAGGCCAGAATAGAGGCCTCTGTCATCCCCAGGGGCCACCTCTGGGTACAGTCCCCACAGTGGCAGCTGCATTTAATGACCCTTTCTCCCAAAGCCACTCTTGTTTACTTGTCTTTTCGAAGTGGACTAGGTGCTGGCGAGAGGGCCTTTGTATTTTGGGGACTGACCCTCGATGCCGGGAACTCTGCTGAAATGCTGCGCCTTCCCCAAGGCTCCTGGGCAGGGGAAGGCCACCAAGGACAGCTTTGAGCCTCAGTTATGCCTCCCTGGTCCTGCCTTTCTCTCTCTCAAGTCTTCTGATCACAATCGGGTCTCCCCACCCCCTTTTTGT
>PVKM010010445.1:0-34895 GCA_004027735.1 Carollia perspicillata
AGATGTTACATAAATGCACATAAATGTTCAATTAATGAGGCCGTGACTCAGCTGACCATTTTCAAGGCACTTGTTCTGTTCAGCTAGCTGTAAAGGCTTGACTAGTTGGAAAAGCTGCTTCACTTTTAAAATAGATGAAATATTTTAATACAAAGTAACTACTAACAAAATAATTACCTTGATTTCATAAGTTGTCCCAGGATTAAGATTAGTCAGAAGAACTTCCAGACTGTCTGGCTTTGCTCTCACTTGTGTGTATACTGTTTGCATCCATGGACAAACTTCCTTATACTTCACAACATAGGAGAGAATCCTTCCATTTGGGTTAGGTGGTGTGTTCCAAGACAGAAGAATCCCAGCAGAGCCCACTCTTTCTCCTGCTAGGAAGACTGGAGGCCCTGGTTCTATTTATTTTTTAAAAATCATGTTGTTAAAAGGTGAAACCATTACCATGTTTACACAATCATAGGTATGAAAAGTATTTACAAATGTAGACTTGGAGGTTCCCAAAGACCAATGGTCTCTTGAATGTGAGTTTATCCTCCCTAGAACTTCGCTACCAAAAAAAAAGTAAGAAGATTGAGTGCTTTGGGGAATACCAAAAGCATTCTTTTATAATCATGTAAAAAATGAAGTGCTACTAAACACTACATTCCAAATGTAATTCTGATGGCAGATTATTTTCTAAAGAAAACTGGTGCCAGACTTACACACAAAAGCTGAGAAAACAAGATACAGTCTTACAAACTGAATGATTCTTTCTCAACAAGTATAATGAGTTTGTTTTCAGGCTCTGTATTATTTAAATATTACCATTAACAGTCTCTGACCTGTTTCACAAACAAGTATAGATTATCTTTAAGTCTTTGAAAGAAAATGAAGCTAAAGAACCAGTAAAATGCAGCTTCTAAACAGATCACTTTCTTAAGTTTTCATTTTGCTTTAATTACCACACTGTTTTCATGCATGTAATGCACTTACCACTAATACAAGGATTCCCATCCAGTGGATCTATACTAGCTCCAAATACTTCAGAGAAAAAAGAAAGGTAATTGAAAGCAAGTACTCACTCGTTACATTCGTTGTCACTGTTCTACTAGCAGGTGAGCTGTATGTTGTAGCAGAAATGGAAGAGATGGTTACATCATATCTAGTACCAGGAACAGCATTAGAAACATCAACCTAGAAAACCAAAAGCAAGCAATTGCAACTAACTCAACTCTTCCTGAAAAACAAGAAAGCTAAAACAACCAATCTGTCACAATTAGAAAAATGAAGTAACTTTACTGTATAACTCTACAGTTTAAAATATCACAAGTGTCATAATATTGTAAAATATAAATGTATTCTGCCACATATCCATTCACCAAATAAAAACTTACAAAACATACCACATTATCAAACACTAAATCATCATTTCTATCTGTGCTAGTTCATTGTCACAAGAAACAACTATTTAAGAATCTTAGAAAACCTATAGCCCATTGCTTAGCCCGAGTTTTTTAACAGTGTACATGAAATACCTGTGTCTCTGAAGTTCCAATAAAAATTGAAAAAAAAATGATAAGAATATCCATCATTATTACATTTTTCAGGCGGTGGAATCACATTGATGGCTCTAGAGAGAAATGTTGCCTGCATTAATGATTTAAAGACAGATCCTCCTGGCAAGTGCACAATTAATGAGCCTGGATGACTCAATAGCTCTGCCCTTTCTGTGTTAAACTATTCATGAACCCTTGGATGGATGGCTGTAGGTTCAGGGTAGACTTAAAAAAAAAAGGCATAGACGTTGCTAAGGTAACAGTCCACCGATGCCAAAACCTAAAGTCATCAATTTGGCACCAGTGCTTTCATCTTCATCAGATGCTTTGAAAAACTTTCAAAGGAGGAAGTTTTTGTGGTGGATGAGTTTCATAAAGAACTCTCCTATCAGGACCAAATATAAATACAAGTTGGCTTGGCAAGTATGACAATGAAAACGATACCTGATACTCTCCACCTCCAAGATCTTTGATAGTAACAAAGCCACTGTCGGGAACCAGATCCACATGAAACCCTTCCACGTGGCCAGAGGGCAGGCTCCAGTGCAGAGAGAAGGAATGTGCGGAAATATTGAAGGCTTTAAGTTTCTCAGGTTTTTCCGGTTCTCATGTAGAAAAACAGAGGTTTGAAATAGTTATTGTCTTAAAGCTTCCATGAAAATCAATAGTCTAAGGGTCAGGTTTCAAACTAATCACATTGTTAGGAAGCAGTGAGTCTATTAAATTATGTCTAGGCTGACAGAGGTCTTGGGCATATATATCTTTAACGAGAACCGAGTTTTAAATTATAAGGATCAGAAATAATGCATTGATTTAGGTATCTGTTTCTGGGATATTTTTTACCTACTAAAATCTGTTGGTGGACCAGAATATTTTTTAAAGTTAGTTTCTAATAGAAAAATTAAATCATTTTATAGCAAAGTAACTACAAACTAGTTATCCAATTACATGGGTATTTACCAAATAGAAGACAATTGGGAAAATATATAACCAAAGTATACCAAACTTTTTAAAGGATGAGAAATTCTGATAAATACTTAGTTAAGTATTTCTTTTAAAGGAAAGCTAAGTTTTCATATAGGAGAGGGAATATGATAGTTTTTAAACAATAAGTCCTAGCTCTTCCCAGCTATTCCAACCATGTTGTTCTACCTTTGTTTCCTCTGTTTCCAAAGTTTTGCTTATGCTGCCCGTACCTCCTTGAAGGGAGTTTTGTACTTAAAGTTCTTACTGACTGCCATGGAATCAGGTTTTCCCTCAGCCTCATCTTTAGAGCAGACTCCAGACAAGCAACACATGGGAGGGAGAGAGATCAGGGTCAAGCATGGGAAAAGCATACCTGATAGAGACCCAATTTAACACTATTTCCCAAAGAAAGGAACCTGGAATCAAGAATTAGACTCCATTTATCATTTTAAAACCCTGCTACCAGAGTTGATTTGAAATGGATATAATTTTTAAAATGTACATTTCCCAACAAAACTGATAATGGCTCATTGCATAAAATAGAAATCTTAACAATTTCTCTTTTAGAGGGGAAGAGAGGGAGTTACTTTGAGAATGATTTTTCTTCAACCCCTTGGAAAAGTTCATTTAATGCTTGTAATGATTCCCTAGTACCTAAAACTGCTACCAATCAATCAACTTCCACTAAAGACACAGTCAGTCATTCCTTGGCATCATCTCCAAATTGTCCATGTTGTGAGCACTACAGCGTTATAATAACTCTGTAGAAACACTGTAAACCCAAGGCCAAAGATTACAGAAATACCCGGTTTGTGATGGGTATAATCCTTTGTGGTCCGTAGCTGCTGGCATTTTTCCGGATCATTCTGCACACAGACCTATGTCCCAGGTCTACTGTTTACACTGAGGCTTGAGAAAACAGCCTGATTCTCCTCGCCACCTCACACTAAAACAAACAAAAATCTAACACGACAAAAGTCCAATACTACTACTAACGCTTACTGATTTATATAAGGGCTAATACTATTTCTTCAAGGGTCCCAGAAAAGGACTGATATCCATGAAGTCTTTGGTAAGAAACTAGAAAAGAGCTCAGCTGAGACTTCGGAAGAAAAAGGAAGCCGCGAGATGTCAAGGTCTGCTTACTGAGATGGTGGTGAGATAGGATGGAGTTTCCTAGACTGTGGTTTAAGGTTACACACTGAAGAGCTCTTGGCTAAAGACGAAGCGTGTCTCACCAAGAGCAGGAAGAATATATTTGTCTGGAAACGTGCCAATCTGATCAGGAGGGAAGGCCTGAAAACTTCAAGACAGTTTGGTAAAGACCTTTCGAAGCAGGGTGGAGAGGAGCGTTCAGAGTTAACTGAGAAAAACCAGCCTGTTTCTGGGATCACAAGAAAGAGAAACAGCCTGGTGAACATACAGGCCATAATAATGATTTTACTTTTTTCCCTTAAATACAATGTAATCCATTTTTAAAATTTTAAGCAGGAAATTAATATGACTTTTTTTTTTAATTTTAAAAGATTGCTCTGGAATGGTACAGGAATACTGTATGATTTGGAGAGAGGTAAAAATGACAGTGAGAAGCCAGCTGGTGGGCTATCGTGGCCGTCTGGGCGAAGGGGAGCGAGGCTTCCCTCTACAAAGGGTGGCAGCGGTGGAGCAACATTTAAATCAGGTGGAGGAGTGCAGCGTCTGATATGAGCTGGAAGACTCAATTAACTGAAAGCAGACGCTGTAACGAATGTATGATTTGTACTCAATTTAGTATCTCAAAAGGCAGGAAAATATGAAACAAAAATACTACTCTCTATAGATCGGGAAAAATATTCCTCTCAACCTAATTGTTACTAAACAATAAAAACCAGAGGTGGATATGTTTGGAGTTTGTTTGTTTGTTTGTTTTTAATCACACTGGGTTTGATGTAATTAGGGCTAGCAAAAGGAACTCAAGGCTTAATTTGATATTTTTTAGACCATAGTTTCCCAAAAGTTAATTTTCAGAACTCTAAATCCTTAGAATTTAACACATGCCCTGTGATCAAACCACTGTATCAAATTATTTCTTTTTTTAATATGTTAATCAGTTTTCTTTATTGTAGGATATCTCACAGATTTAAATATGCTTAAGAATGTCTTTATGATTCTCTAAAGCTGTACTGTCCAATAAAAATCTAATATGAGTTACACTAAAAAAGTAAAGAGAAACATGTAAAATTAATTCTAATATTTTATTTAACCCAATATATCAAAATATCATTTCATATAGAATCAATATAAAATTACTGAGATGGTTAATTTATTTCATGCTGTCTTTGATATCCCATGTGTCTTTCACACTTACAGCACATCTGAACTTGGACTCACCACATTTTAAGACTCAGTCATCACATGTTGCTAATCACTACACATTAGTGCCCCTCTAAAGCTTCTCCCAACTTTCCCCGTGGAATTTCAGCAAATTTACCTAAACTGCATTTTGAGAAGCTAAAAAAAAAACAGAGATAAGATCCCATGATCGGCGTCTGTAACAAAAAATAGCTCAAAAGAGTTGGGAAAACATCAAAAACAAGATTCTGATACAAACTATGGTACTTGAACCTTTGAGAAAGAGAGTAAATACAGCTTCTAAATGGCAGAGTATGATATACAGAGGGCTCCTCAGTAGACTCTGACTCCTAGCAGAGTTTATACAAAGTGAGATCAGAATGTTACATAGCTCAGAATACCACAAAAGAGCTGCACAAACCTGTCAAAACAACATCAAGAAAACAAGTCTACAATGAACAACTTTCAAAAAATAAAATGTGAAGACTTTAAAAGGTTTCATTACTATCATTATTAACTTTTATTACTTCCTGTGTAGCAACACTGTATATGCCAAGCTCTGAATATCACATTTAAAACTTTTCATGATTAAATCATAGGTTGGGCATAACATATACTATGGCTGATGAGATACTAAGGCATTGGATATAAAAAATAAGAACTAACTCTAACCAAGTATATGATACACTATGCATTGTGCTAAGCATTTCCACACATTGTTTTATGTAGCAGTCATAACAATTCATAAGTAGGTGCCACTATTATTGCCATTTTAAAATGAGAAAATTGAGAAACAAAGGATTTAGGTAACTTCTTCAAGGTCTCAAAGCAAACAAGTGAATGGTAGAGCAGGATTTAGACCCAGAATAACAGCTTCAGAGCTCAAGTTTAAGATTGTGAATCCTAAACTGGAAATGAACCTCGATCACCCAGGTAGGCCCAATCTAAACACACAACCCCTTAAAAGTGCAAGAGAAAGACAGAACTGTCAGATGTGGTGGGAAAGAAAGCAGGTGTGAGCTGAAGCATGAGGGAAACTTAACCTTCCTTTGCTGGTTTTGAAGATGGAGGAAAAGTCTCACAAACCAAGAAATTAGGTGCCACCTATGTTGGGAACCACTCTGCCTGGTTTCAGGAGTTGTAACCACCCAAGGTGGCTAAGGCTGAGTGAGCGACCTCCGGACTGTGAGCCATTGATGAAACAAAGCTTATCTCCCTGGCAAGAGTGTTGCCTCTGCCATCTCTAGCCCCCAACACTTGGTCGGTTAGTCAGGGTCTATGGGTAAGACCCCTGAGAGGAGGGGCAACCCAAGCAGACACACGATCATGTAGGAGGCCATCAAGGAAGGACTTGGGGGCTGTAGCAAAGAGGGGCAAAGGACCCTCACCCCCCAGCTATTTTTGACATAGTCCGAGTCCCCTTTTCATCTGGGAGAAGCACGTCCTGGCTCTAATCCACTTAAGCCTGAATCTATGATGGAGATGGGGTACAGCCTTCTGCCAGCTAGAGCGGGTTCCTGGGTGATCAGTGCTTGGGCCTAAGAAAGAATTTGTAAAATCCTGTAAAGCCTGCTTTGCTAAGATTGCTTTCATCCATATGATAAGGGTCTAGGCAGGAAATCAGTATGTCTCCTAAAGTTTTTGCAACCCCCTTACCTGACGGACACTGACTCAGATTAAGCCCTCAGATTTCTTTGAAATCTTATCTACTGTTTGATCCTTGCCACCTGACATTGATTGATGAGCTTTACCTATATCCCTGTGTGTTATGAACCTAATAAACACCATTTCGGGTAAGTCTCAAAGGACTTCTCCTTTGAGATTAGCCACCTTTCCTCCCCAAGCAGAGCATGTCTAGGTAACATTATTTTCATCCATAGCGGACGTGGGGGCTCTGCAGGTGGAGCCCCCCCCACACACGCCGAAACCTAAGATCAGTTCTCAGCTGACAGCCAGAAAGAAAATGACTACCTCAGTCCTACAACCACAAGGAGCTGAATTCTGCAAATGACCTGAATGAGCAAAGAACTAGATGCTCCCCTATAATCTACAGAAAGGAACACAGCCCTTTCAATACCTTGATTTTAGCCTGGTGAGATCTATGTTGGACTTAGGAACTATGACAAAAAAAAATTATTGTTGTTTGAAGCCACTAAGTATGTGTTATTCTGTCATAGCAGCAATAGGAAACACAGCGTGTAACTGCCACATAACACAAATGTCCACAGACTGAGTTATCATCTCATGTCTGCTTTGGATTGTCTGTTGAATCCACAACCTAAGAGGAATCTTATGAGTTATTGCTGAAGCCTGTTCTCTTTTGAAAAGTTTAAAACCCTGACAGGTTTCCAGCTTCATCTGAATTTTAAAAGAATGATTTAAATTATTCAGAATAGGATTTTGTTCTATTTTCATATAAAAACAGCAAAACCCTGCAAAATTGAATTGCTTAAAATTCACAAATACACCATATTCACTTACACCTCCATAATTTTGCATAGGCTGTCCCCACTCTCTGTGAGTCCACCTGTCCACACACCCCAAGTGCCCTCTAGTCTGACTAGAAAGAAAAGTCCTTATCCCTTTGCAGATATTACCAGGAACCTTCTCCATCCACGCCGTGGAGCTAGTCATTCCTTTTCTGTGCAACCACATTGTTTGAACATGCATTCACTGCTTCACCTATTAATTTGACTTACACTATGTGTTTCTCCTTGCTTCTACTCTTTACTGCTCTCTACACATCCTAAGATTATGCTTTTTCATGTGTATAGCATATAGGGGGAGGTCAAGGACAAAGAACACGTTTTCAGGAGATTGGATGATCTTCGAATCAACATCTACTTTCACTAGCTGGACCTCTAATTAGATGTGAAACTAAGTATAATATTGGCTATATATATTGAGTATTGACTATGTGCCAGATATTGTTATATTCAATTTACATTTTACATGTGTTATCTCAAAACTCCTCAGAATATTGAAGTAAAATGAATATTTCTACCCTTTGAACTATTCTATACACTGTAAGTTTTCCAGTTGTAAAAAATTGCATTGAAGTTTTATCTTGAACAGTACAACATGCAACATGCAATACAAATATGAATTTTTTAAATATCAAAAAGAATTTATATACCTGTAACAACTCTGATAAATGTCCCAGAGCCTTCAATATCACCTCTCACTCTGTGTACCGTGATGTTATATATTCCACCAGGAGTCAGATCTGTAACTGTGTACTCAGTCATCATTCCCTTAATGAGATATTCTCTTGCAAATGTTCTGTTTGATAGGTAAATCTTGTAATGAGTAAAGTTGGTCTCTGTTGGATTCCACATTAAATTTGCAGAAGAAGTATTCACAGCTTTTAATGTTAAGCCACATATCTTGGAAGGTTCTAGTGAAAAGGTACATTATATGTAAATAAAATTGTACATATATATATAAATATAGCAAACAGAATAATGTAATTTAAACATCTATGTAATAATTCTTAAATTTATTCATGTATAATGCCCGACATAGCTCTGCAAATAGAGAAATAGAACATTATATACATGTATATATATACACATACATGTTTTAATTTAAGTGACACATTAACATCCTCCGTCTTTCCCCAGTATCTTTCCTTAACCAATCCTAAATCACTTCCAATAGTCATTCCTTTAGACTCATGTGTCCTGAATATTATTATATAATCACAGGTTTATTAGCTACCACCTAGCAATTAGTTAATGTTGAATGAAGATAAGACAGAAAAAATAAGATAGAAAGGCAGCGAGGACCAGAAGAGAAGTAAGGGCATTTTCAAGTGTGGTCCAGTTACACCAAAGTTTGTAACAGTCCTATATCGCTGCATTTCAACCCACTCATCAATGGAAGTAATGTTGTTTCCTGCAATGGTGGTGTCCACTGAGAGGGGATCCTGCAGACCTCGCAGTCTTTCACAAGAATTATTGCTAATAAATACTATCACTCCTCACAACCCCAAAACATTATGAAACTCGTTTACAAACATCAGGGGAAGTAAAACAAATTAAATCATTTATATTATGAAGCATATATGCTGTGTGCATACATATACATGCATCAACTATACACACATATGTTCCATATATGTGACACACACATTATACAGGCATACATACGTTGACTTCAGATTTAAGAAATCACTCTGTGTAGTTCCCAATACATTTATAAATATAAAAAAAATTTAACTCAAATATTTCTTGAGAGTTCTCAACATATTTTTTTATCTTTATTCCTTCATGATCAGGCTTTGTGTTTTAAAATAGCTGTATGTGTGCTGAGACAAAATACATTCAATTTTTTTAAACTATTCAGCAAAGATTTCATTCTTGATGTAGCCTTACTTGTGGTCACTTTTTTCATTACAGACACACTGTAATCTTTGCCTCTTACTGTCTTCACATGAAACATGTAGTCCACACCCGGAGTCAAGTTCTTTACTTTGACTTTGTTGCCATAAGCAACTACTTTAAATAGCTTTTCCTTTTTAGAGGTCATATGATAGGATACCTAGAAGGAGGAGAGATAAATTTATGTTTTCATGGTTTAAAAAGCATAAACCTTGTACTAGTCACTAGCTTCTGCAAGGCAGAGGCCATAATCCTTCCTATCTTCACCAAGAAGCAATCTGAGGTTAAATGAGCTGAACAAGAATATAGTTCACATCGAAATAAGCACAGAGGACTGAATTAGAAGTCATTTACTAAAAAACCCATAGTCTCAAATTGTTTTTACTTTTCACTTATATATATTCTGATTTATATATGTATATGTATATAATATATATACTACATAATGATTGGGACTTTTCCTGTTGGTCACCTGAAAGCAAAAAATAATATGGAAAGCTGCATGCCCACTCTACCAATTCCATGTAAGCAGAAGACAGGAGGAGGAGAAAGCAGGACCTACTGAAGTCCTGAGTTTCTGGCCTGGTGGACCATACTACTTTTCCTGGCCACGCAAGAGGTGGGAAGTAGGGTGTCTGCCCACACTCCACACTGTAGCTAAATGAGGAAGGCCACCATAAACTGAGGGTGCCTGTTAGAGAAAATAACACTTCTTACTATGTCACATACTTAGGCATCAGACTTTTGGCTCATGTGCTGGTTGATCACAGAAAAAGAAAATTGGAAAGAGAGCAGAGCACAAGTAAGAGCTGTAGAACAATTGTATACCCACCTTTTTAAAAATATATTTTTTATTGATTATGCTATTACTGTTGTTCCATTTTTCCCCCCTCCATTCTCTTCTGCCCTGCACCCACCCTCCCACCAGCATTCTCCAACCCCCACCAGCATTCCCCCACACTTAGTTCATGTCCATGGGTTGTACATGTAAGTTCTTCGGCTTCTCCATTTCCCATATTATTCTTAACCTCACCATGTATTTTGTACCTACCATTTATGCTCCTTATTCCCTGTACCTTTTCCCCCATTCTTCCCCTCTCCCCCTCCTCGCTGATAACCCTCCACTTATTTTCCAATTCTGTGATTCAGTTCCTGTTCTAGTTGTTTGCTTAGTTTGTTTTTGTTTTGGTTTTGTTTTAGGTTCAGTTGTTGATAGTTGTGAGTTTATTGTCATTTTACTGCTCATAGTTTTAATCTCCTTTTTCTTAGCTAAGTCCCTTTAACATTTCATATAATAAGAGTTTGTTAGTGATGAACTTTAACTTGACCTTACCTGGGAAGCACTTTATCTGCCCTTCCACTCTAAATAATAGCTTTGCTGGATAGAGTATTCTTGGATTACTCTATCATGCCTTTCATGACTTCAAATACTTCTTTTCAGCCCCTTCTTGCCTGCGAGGTTTCTTTTGAGAAATCAGCTGATAGTCTAATGGGAACTCCTTTGTAGGTAACTGTCTCCTTTTCTCTCGCTGTTAAGATTCTCTCCTTCTCTTTAATCTTAGGTAGTATAATTATGATGTGCCTTGGTGTGTGCTTCCTTGGGTCCAACTTCTTTGGGACTGTATGAACCTCCTGGACTTCCTGGAAGTTTATTTTCTTTGCCAGATTAGGGAATTTCTCCTTTATTATTTTTTCAAATAAGTTTTTAATTTCTCGTTCTTCTTCTTCTTCTGGCACCCCTATCATTTGGATGTTGGGATATTAAAGTTATCCCAGAGGTTCCTAAGCCTTTCCTCATTTTTTTTTTTGAATTCTTATTTCTTCATTCTGTTCAGGTTGAATGTTTATTTCTTCCTTCTGCTCCAAATTGTTGATTTAAGTCCCAGGTTCCTTCCCTTCACTGTTGGTTCCACGTACATTTTCCTTTACTTCACTTTGCATAGCCATCACTTTTTCCTCTAGTTTGTGACAATACCCAAGCATTTCTGTGAGCATCCTGATTACCAGTGTTTTGAACTCTACATCTGATAGGTTGTCTATCTCTTCATTGCTTAGTTGTATTTTTTCTGGAACTTTGATGTGTTCTTTCATTTGGGCCATATATTTTTTTGTCTTGGCACAGTTGTTACACTGTAAGGGGAGGAGCCTTAGATATTCACCCAGGCAGGGCAACCCACTTGGCTGCATTGTGGGGGGAGGGGTCTGAGAGGGAACAGTGCCACTTGCTGGGCTCTGGGCTGATTTTTCAGTCACTTCACCCACTACCCACAAGCAAACCGAGCCCTTGTGGTGCTGATTCCCAGATGAGTGGGTTTGTGTACATTCTAGGACCCTGTGAGTCTCTCCAACAAACTCACATTTGGGGCTGGGAGTTCCTTCTGCTGCCACAACCCTCACAGGCTTTTCCAGTCAGAGAAAAAACCTGTGGGGCTTTGAGGCTTTATTTCCCCACACTGGAACCCTGGGTTGTGCGGTCTGTCTTGCTCCCCAGTTTTTCCTCCCAGTTTATTCACACACAAATATGGGAACCCCCAGTCCTCCAGCTGCTGCCTTGCTGCTCATCCTCTCTGCTCCAGCTGCCCGTCTTCACCCCTCCTACCAGTCTGAATGAATGTTTCTTCTTTAATTCCTTGGTTTTTGGACTTCCATATAGTTCAATTTTCTGGCAGTTCTGGTTATTTTTGTTTTTAAATTTGTCGTTGTCCTTTTGGTTGTGTGAGGAGGCAAAGTGTATCTACCTACACCTCCATCTTGACCGGAAGTACTGTATACCACCTTTAACCTGGCAAAGATGCCAGAGTCTCCCATGGTCATGGATGACCAGAGACAAAGAGGTCAGGCTTGAACTATCTTCCCAGTACCTCACCCAAGAAGGCTGGCCTCTGTGCAAACAGACCCTAGCAGCAAAAGCAATAGGATATAACACCAGAAAGAAGAGCTGAGAGGGGTTATAAAAGGCTGAGCCAGAGCTAGTCCAGCATGCCAAGGAACTGGGCAGTGGAGACAACCCACAGGGACCTCCAGAGAACTTAGGCATGTGTCCCCAGAGAGAGAAGAGTTAAACAGATGTCACTGGGAGCTGGTCAGTGTCAGTCAGAGGAGTAGACATTAAAGAAGGTGCTTCGATTTTTTAATAAATGAATGGATGACAAGTGTCACACTACATGCCAGCCCATCTTTTATCATAACCTGAACCAATCAACTATTCATTAAAGTTTTTAGAATTGGCATTGCCTTTAGAAACTTCCAGAGGAGCAGTCTGATAGCTCCAATACCTTGGAGATGCTTTTATTCATTAAAGGCTACTTATATACCAATCTTTACTCTTCTTCACTCTATATCTCATGTTTTAAAACAGAAAGGTATTTCAAAATGAAAGTAATCACATTAATTTTTAAAATCATTTTAAGTTTACCATGTTTTTAAAAACACTATGTGACAGAGTCAAATTTTCTAAACAGACATGTTCACCATCCTGTGGGAAGAGTGTTCTGTTAGTGGAGGAAGATAATCATGAGGTCTAGACACACATCATTGCTTATTGATTTATAAGGTGTCACTGACAATTCCTTTGCTTATCTGGCATATGAAAAGATAGGAGGAGTGAGTAGAATGCTAAGTACTTCTGGTCTGAAAAAGGAAGGTAGGAGAAAGTACATTGTAATAGTAAAAATAACGTCTTAACAGAGTGGTAAATTCAGACATATAAAAGAGCCATATTAATGGAGGGATCAAGAAAAAAGGAACAAGGACTCATAGACGTGGACAACAGTGTGGTGATTACAGGGGGAAGAAGTGTGTAAGGGGACTAAGTGGTAATGGAAAAAATACAATAAAAAGTCATATTAAGATACTAATGTAGGAGTAGAAGGAAAAGGAAGTGTAGTGATCTAAAGATAAGACATTTAAAAAAATTTTTAAATACAATTTGAAAAATAGAGGTTTGTTTCCCACTGTGTGGACTACACATGCCTAGTAGAGGCCAATGGAAGAGAACTTAATTCATGCTTTACTTCTACTTTTAAGCACAATTTGAAGACTTGAGATGATTAATTTTAAATGATGAGGAAAATGATCCCAATTATGCAAGTACACTTTGCTAAGCAACCAGGATACTGTTGCTTAACTCATTAAAATTTAACAAATAATCTCATTGGTTTAGTAAGACTAAGATAACCATTAGTCATACAATATAGTTAATAAAAATAATCTGAATCCTGGAGAGTAACATGATCTTTTAAAATAAGTTTCCCTTAATAATGGGTGCATAATTTACAATCTCTGACAGAAATATTAATTTATACAGTAAAAAGTAAGCCTATGGTTATATATTTTATCCAGCAACAAATAATTTTATGGCCTCAGTTAACCCCATAAAAAGGCATTCCTATGGGCACTTGCTTTGAAATACTGTGAATCAGGACAGATAGACAGACGAAGATAAAAATACGGATCTCTTATAATTAATATTTAAAATGCTTAGATTTTTCAGTGGAGAATACCTACACTGAATATCGGAATGAACTGAATCATTCTAGAAGGATAGAATTTTTCATGAATGATTAATTATTAAAGATGTCCTTATTATTGAATGACACCTACAAACGACAGATAGAATGCTCACTCCTGACTTTGTGAACTTGCTGGTGCAGAACATCCTCTCCTCTTTGCCATGAGTCCGAACCTCACCCATTACTGTAAGTCCCTCTCAAGTTCCACCTTTTCCTGATAACTATGTCCAGTATCGATGTCTTCCTCCATCATTACCCCAATAATATGTGGGAACACTGCTATGTAAAATTTTATTTATTCAGCAGATATTTATGGAGCATCTACTATAGGGCCTGCATTATTGCATGTAAATAAGATAGCAAAGGTTTCTGATTGCAGGAAATTACATTTCTAGTGTGGCATTTAACAATTAGCAACTCAATAAACAAATGAATGACATAAATCAGCAACACTGGCAGTGAACAGAAAGAGCAGCTTTATTTAGATTTAGTGATCAGGGGAGGAGATGAGGAGATGAAATCTGAGCTTTAAACTCAGTGACAAGAAAAAGTTAACAAAACCGGAGGCCAGACATTGATGCAGAATGACTGTTAAGCACAAAAACCTTGCAATGGGGATGTGCTTGAGTGGCAGAAAAAGCCAAATATGGTCTCAACGCCGTAAGTGAATAGGCAGGACATGTAGGTGAATGTTTAATCTAATCAAGTGAGGTATTAGAGACCTTGGCAAGAAGTTTAGATTTATTTGAAGAGCCATGAAAATCTATGGAGGATGCTAAACCCATGAGGGACACCACATTTTAATAGTTCTCTCTGGCTCTTCTGTGGAAACTGGATTGTAAAATACTCAAGAATGGAAACAGACCAGTCAGGAGGTGAGGGGTTGTTATCTACCACCTAGGCTGCTGGTCTCAGTAAGAAATGACAGCGCGTGGGTGGAGTGGGGATGGAGGCAAGTAGACATAATAAGAATCTATTTTAGAGGTAGAAGTGGCAGAACTAACAAGATGATGAACTGAGGGATGAGCAAATGGGGAGAATCAAACACAACCACACAAGTGATTGCAGCACTGTGTCCTTTCCTGAGGTGGGGGATACTGGAAAGGGCAGGGGATCCACAAGAAACAGGTAGAGCCTTGTAAGCCAGGGTAAAAAACCTTTGAAACGCAAACATGATACCTTTACTTTTACTTTTAAGAAAGACAGCTCTGATAGCTGTGTGACAAGGGAGAGGGTAAAGAGAGAGTCATATTAAAATTCAGCTTCTTTGATTGTGAAATGTAAACAGTGAAAACTTGATGATCAATCATTCACTCATAAAAATATTTATTGACTCCTGCTCTATGTCAGATACTGGTCTCAGTAATGGTACCAAAAGGTAAGCAAAGCAGACAAAAGACCTTCCCTCAGAGGACAAAGCAGTTGCCAAACATGATCTCATTGAATTCCCTCAATAATTCCATAGGATAACAATAATCTTCATTAACAGATGAAAACATAGGACCACAGAGTATAAAAATTTGCCCAAGGTCCCACCGTAGTGGTGAAGTTGTGATTCAAAGCAAGAAATTTCAGGACCTTGATCCTTCTGTTGCAACATACTGCCTACCACACCTTGTAAAATCATGCAATAATTGAACACAGACATATATAACGAAGTTGCATTGTATTAAAACTCTAGCACATGAGGTCTAGAAGATTGAAACTATGGACAAATAAAAGGAAGTGACACTTTATTTCACATATAGTAACTTTGAAAGTTTACTCCCAAGGAGAGCTAAAATGTTCCTCAAGGAAATAGTGATGTTAGCACATGCACATCAACAATAGCATTACACAATAGCATGTTGAAAACAACAGAAATGGTTAAACAGAAGTTTCATAAAAGCTTTGTGCAAGGAAATGTTATTCTCTACTGATAAGATCAGAGAAGGCTTCAAGAAAGAAGTGGGATTTAGGCTGGGCGCTTATGCATCCGTTTTTGCCATCTTCCACTTACCTTTAAATCCAGGTGACAATAGTCACTCACTGTAACTCTGCAGTCCAAAATGATAGTCCCTTGTCACATGTGTCTATTGAGTACTTCAAATGTTTCTAGTATAAATTGAGACTTTTTAAAAGTATAAAACAGACATTAGATTTTTTTTTGATTGATTGATTTTAGGGAGAGAGAGGAAGGGAGAGAGATAGAAAGACAGAGAGAGAAATATTGATTTGTTGTTCCACTTAGTTATGCATTCATTGGTTGATTTTTTTAAGAAAGAGAAGGGAAGGGAGGGAAAAAGAGAGGGAACAAAGCATCAATGTGTGAGAAAAACATCAACTGGTTGCCTCTCACAAGCACCCAACCTGGGACCTGGCCTGCAACTCAGGCATGTGCCCTGACAGGGGAATCTAAGAGTGACCTTTCCGTTCACAGGCCCACTTAGTCCACTGAGCCACACCAGCCAGGACACCACTAGTTGATTCTTATGTGTGCCCTGACCAGGAATTGAATTCACAAAACTGAGCCACCCAATAGGGCCTTAGACACTAGATTTTGAAGTTAGTATAAAAAATAACATAAAATATCTCAATAATTTATATATTGTTTACATGTTAATATTTTACATATGTTGAAGTACCTGAAATGAATTTTCCTTGTTTCTTTTTACTTTTTTACTATAAGAAAATTTAAAGTTACACATATGACTTTCACTTGAGGTTCACATTATATTTCTACTGGACAGCACTGGTCTATGACTTCACTAAGAGTTCATAACAAATAGTTGAAATGTGTACAAAAGGAAATGGAAAACTTCCATAAATGTTCTATGTCAAGTATTTAATTTTTTGTAAGTTCACAGTGAATTATCTTAGGTCTTAAATATGCCATCTAATATTTATTTTTATGCTTAGAATAGATTATACCTTCAGTTCCATTACAGTTCTGAGATTCTATTTAAAAATATAAATAGTTTTACACTCACAATGCTCATGAAAAAGAAAGTCAGCAATCTAATACTTTCAGAGGATTACTAACTAGAACAAATATTTGGTGTTTAAATGAATTTCACAGTTTGTCCATACTAATACATGTTCCCTATCTTTTGAACTCTCAGAATGCTGGGCAAAACAAAGTAAGTATTTCTACTGTGTAAAGAAAATTCTATTATAAGATTTATTACCAGAATATTTTGCATAAATATATCACTAAGAGCTTAATTCTTCTTCTACAAAAAAAATTAACATTAAAATTGAAGTTAATGTCATAATCTCATAAGGAATGTGATACTTGTGTTCTTAGGTTCTCTATGATATAGACTTTGATGACCTTGAATGCCACATAGACTTCATCATTTGACATTGATAGAGAACTTTTAGATACTTTGGTTTTCTGAGGACCCATTAAGAGCTGAATGGAATTTATGTTTCAGTAGTGGAACTGACAATACTTGATGACTTATGATTTATTTAAGACATTTGCCTTAGTTAATCAAGCAGATCTTAACACATGGCACCCTCCTTCCTTTCGTTTTAGAGGATTTGGGGGCTTGATCTTACCCCCTCCAGCCTTCATAGAGATGTTGGTCTAGTAACTACCATTCTCATATCTGCAGTTTTTCTAGACAATAAGCAAGCATTGTGAAGACAAGAATGTTGTTGAAGGCACAGGATTTTTGAATATTGAGTGTTGAATTTGTTGACAATGAAATTGTTTCTGTTTCAGGAAGCTTTCAACTCAATCTGAAGGCATACATAATGCCCTCATCCTTTAAAAAACAAACCAGCAAACGAAAAAAAACCCCTTCACCTTATTTCTTCTAACCTTCAACTATAGATAATTGCAGCATTGTAACAAAAAAGCTGACTCCAATTTTTTTATGTTTGACTGTTGACAACTTTTAGATCCCTGCTCCTCTCCCCAGCCTACCCTATATCTACACAGCCAAGATAAGAAGGGCCTAGCTCCCTGTGCCTCTAAGCTCAGGGAAATTTTCAAGCAGCATGGCCTCTAGTTCTTCCAGGAAGCCCCTATACCAGCTCTACCTCTATCTACAATAAAATCTGGGAGCCAACCCTTCTTCCCTTCCATTTGCTTCCCTTTGCACTGCACCCCTACATGAGCCTGTCTCTTCCTAGGACTCTTCAATGTGTTGTGGAAACCTAATGTGTTGTGATGTCTGTTTCTGAGCAGACATCAAAATGAATGCATTGTGTAAATGCTATGACAAATAAAGTTGTGTGGGTCAGAAAAGAAAGTAACTATTTCTAGCCCTGGCTGGTGTAGCTCAGTGGATTGAGTGTGAACCAAAGGATTACACTGTGAACCAAAGGATCACGGTGTGATTCCCAGTCAGGGCACGCGCCTGGGTTGCGGACCAGTTCCAGTGGGGGACGCATGAGAGGCAACCATACATTGATATTTCTCTCCTTCTCTCCTTCCCTTCCCCTCTAAAGATAAATAAACAAAGTCTTTTTAAAAAGTACCTATTTCTAGAAATAGCTGGGGAAGCCATCTCCCCCTCCAAAAAAATGGTCAGAGTAAAGAATACATAAATGATCATTTCAGGGAGGAAAAAAACTACACAGATATTTAACTCTCAAAGAGTTATGTACTATCAAAGAAAGAAGGAGTAAAATGTCTAATGCATTTACAATATGAGTCTGGAATTTAAGATGAGTACAGAAAAAGGTAATGAGATGATGGTTCAACAGATTTAGAATTGTTCTGAAGGTCAGTTTGATCCTTGGGGAAAGACATAACCAGCAACAACGGTAAGGGTCTGAACTGAGGCATGTAAAATGGAGATGGAAAGGAAGGGAGAGACTTTTACAATAATTCTAAGTTAGAATCACTACAGTTCACTGAAAAAGTACATATAGACCTGCAGGAAAGATAGCAGCCAAGGGACAACACTAAACGCTCTGGTAATGGAAGCTGATAAATGGTGTTAAGGGAATTTTTGTGGAAGGAATGATATCTGAACAAAGTCTTAAAGAAGTGTCAAGGAAAAACATGGGAAAAATGTAGTCTGGTAAAAAGAAAACTATGACCAAAGAATAGAGTCCAGAAAACATAAAATATATAATAGTGGACAATGCAATTCAGTTGAAACATGAGGTATAAGGAAAACAGAAGATGAGAGAGGCTGTTGGAGTCACTCATTGGTTCTAAGGATCACAATAAGCAGTAGACAGAACATTAGGTAGACAGCGGAGAGCCACAGAAGCCTGTACACTTTATACAAGTCTTACACATAGATCTATAAAAATATCTTTCTATATATTATTTAATAATTAATAATAATAAATTATAATATAAAATTATTTAAATATTTTAAACTTGAGTTAACTATTGAGTAATATATATGCAATTTTTAAGTATTTTTTCAAAATTTTTCCATTACAATTAATATACGATAGTATATTAGTTTCAAGAATACAACCCAGTGATTAGACATTTATATAACTTATGAAGTGATCACCTTGACAAATCTAGTACCCATCTGACATCATACATAGTTATTACAATATTATTGACTATGTTTCCTGTGCCATACTTACATCCCCATGACTATCCTGTTCTGTAACTGCCAATCTGTACTTCTACATCCCTTTACCTTTTTCACCTATACACCCAAATCTCCTTTCATCTGTCATCCATCAAAATGTTCTCTGCATCTCTGAGTCTCTTTCTGGTCAGCTTGTTCATTTATTTTGGTTTTCATATTCCACACTTAAGTGAAATTATATGGCATTTTTTCTTTCTCTGTCTCACCTATTTCCCTCAGCACAATACCCTCTAGGTTGATCCATGTTGTTTCAGATGGCAGCAACATTCTTCTTTATAGTGGAGTCATATTCCATTTTCCATTGTATACACGCACCAGTTCTTTATCCAATTATCTGTTGATGGACACTTAGATTGCTTCCATATCTTGGCTACTGTAAATAATGCTGCAATGAACATATGGATGATAGATATATATTACAGCAATTTTATTATTCATATTTTTATCTATTATTCTTCCCCTTCTCCTCCTTTTCCTTCTCCTCTTTCCTCTTCTACTTCCTCTTTTTCTCCTCCTACTCCTCCTTCTCCTCCTCCTTCTTCTTCTCCATCTTCTTCTTCAAGAAAACACTAACACTTCTTGTAATACTGTGGTGATGATGAACTCCTTTTTCTTGTCTTAAAAGCTCTTTATCTGTCCTTTTATTCTAAATAATAGCTTTGCTTGGTAGAGTAATCTTGGTTGTAGGTCCTTGCTTTTCATCCCTTTGAATACTGTATGCCAGTCCCTCCTGGCCTTCAAAGTTTCTATCAAGAAATCAGCTGACACTCTTATGAAAGCTCCCTTGTAGGTAACTAACTGTGTTTCTCTTGCTGCTTTTAGATTCTCTCTTTGTCTTGAACTTTTGACATTGTAATTATGATACATCTTGGCATAGACCTCTTGGGGTTCATCTTTTTTGGAACTCTCTGCACTTCATGGGATTGCATATCTATTTCCTTCACCATATTAAGGAAGTTTTCCATCATTATTTTTTCAAATAAGTTTTCGATTCCTTGCTCTCTTCCTGCTCTAGCATCCCCATGATGCAAATGCTTGAAGCTGTCCCAAAGGCTCCTTAAACTGTTCCCATTTGGGGGGATTCTTTCTTCCTTTTTCTGTTCTTATTGGATATTTTCTGCTTCCTTATCTTCCAAATTGCTGGTTTGATACTTTGCTTCATCTACTCCATTGTTGATTCCTTGTATGTATTCTTTATTTTAGTTAGTGTATTCTTCATTTCTGATGCATTCTTTGTAGTGTTTTCTATCCCCATTTTTATGTTTACTATCACTTTATTAAAGTTCTAAGTTCTTCTACTCTTCCCCTAAATTCACTGAGCACCCAAGTGTTATGACATCAGCATGTCATGAACTCAGCATTTGGTAGATTGCTTGTTTCCATTTTGTTTAGTTCATTTTCTGGAGTTTTGTTCTTTTCTTTCATTAGGACATGTTTCTTTGTCTCCTCATTTTGGCTACCTCCCTGTGTTGGTTTTTAGGTACTAGGTAAAGCTGCTCTATCTCCTGGTAGTCTGGCCTTATGTAGTAAGGGTTCTGTAGGGCCCAATGGCTCAGCTTCTCAGGTCACTTCAGCTTAGCACTCCAGGTGTATCCTACACTGCCCCTCCAATAAACTATGTGCACTCTCCTATTGTAGGTAAGTCTTGACTGTTGTCAATGGGAGTGGTTTATCACCAGGCCAATCAATTGCAAAGAATGGCAGTGACCACTTCAGGGGAGCTGTTGCAGAGGGGCCAACTGCGCAGAGCAGGAGTTATTTCAGTGGGTCTCTGGTGCCCTCTGAGTACTTCCCTTGAGTGTGTTAATTGTGGAGGTGTTTGGATGGTGCTTTGGCATGGTCTGAAGCTGTCTACTGAGTGTGCTGGCTCTGATGCTACCCAAGACTTGCAAGCCAGGATCAGATGTCACCTGTGCCCTGCTCAGGGCTACTCAGCATGAGCTGCAAAGCAATCTGCAGATGGCTGCTACTTGTGTTAGGCTTAGAGGTGCCTGGGAGAGACCAAGCTGTTAGTGCTGGCTGCTGTTAATGTCAGGCCTGGGGCCACTTAGCAAAAGGTGCAGGACTCACTGAGGCCAGATGCTACTTGTTTGAGATTTGTGAACCTTTGAGAAATTTTAGGAAAGTACTCCTCATGAGCCAAGATAGGCCATTTGTGTACAAAAGCCACTGTAAATAGCTTGGGTGGACCTGTGAGTTGGGTGGGACAGGGTCTCAGGGAAGCAAAGGGCAGGCTGAACCATAGGCCAGGTTGATAGAGATTCAGATATGGTACCCATCTGCTGGCTCTGTAGGGGAGTTCTCAGCAAAGGAACAATGGTCACTACCAGCACCTCCATCTGGGAAAAGGCTGCCACTCCAGCCGTTGCTTTGAAGCCAGACAACTCAGTTTCTCCTCATATGTCCCTGGTGCCCCTGCACTGGAGGTCAGAGCTAGTGCGTCCAAGTAAGTCCTTGCAGGCTCTGTAAGAGGAACTGCCTGGGTCTCCAGAAGCCCTCCATCTCATTCAACTATAATCCCCACTGGGTTTTACAGCCAGAAGTTTTGGAGATTTCTCTTCCCAGAACTGGAAACCTGAGCTGTGGGGCCTGGTGTAGGGCTGGGTCACATCATTCCTCAGGGGACACCTGTGAAGCAAGCTTTTTAACTACCATATGTGAGTGTGGGACCAAACCGCTCTGTATCTCTGCCCCACCTATCAGTCTCTGCATGGCGTCTTCCCATCCTAGTTATAGGACTTCTGTTCACGTAGATTCCAGATGGTTCTAAATGATGTTTTATGTAGTTTAGTTGTAATTTTGGTGTGTTTGTGGGAGGATTCAAGTACTGCATTTACTTACACTGCTATCTTGACCAGAAGCCACAATGTCTTATATCAACAGACTGGTAAAGAGTTTATTTCCACTGTGAAGCTACCAAATGGAAGCTAAAGCCTGGTGGTCTAAACAGATTAAAGTATTTTAACTACACAAGTCACTAATGCTCTAACTATCATTATCTGAACACCAAGGACACTGTAAAACACTGGCAGCCCATGGCACACACTCTTGTTCAAGCAGGAAGCAGAGATTTTATAGCAGGGGTTAGTTTTAGGTAGGAGGATAGTCCAGCTAGCCTCTAGAGATAACAGAATGATATATTTGATTCCCTTAAAAATCATATCTTAATCAAATTCCTCTTAATTTATTCAGCAGCATGGTCTTTTTCCTTAGCAGTTGCTTTTTTAAAAACTGAATCATTAATTGACTACTGTCAAATTGTGATTTAGAGCTGGCCTAGAACACTAAAATTATCAGAGACATTCAAAGTCCTTACCATTTCATCTGTCTAGATCCCTAAGATATATCCCTTCAATAAGCCAATCAGAAAACATTGACAATAATATCTCAACACCCACCCACAAAAATAAACACCTTACCCAGCTTCTAGACACCATCCCCATTCTGTGGCTTATGGTCGCCTTCCATCTCTGCCACACCAGTTACTCTTCCGCATCTGTGATCCTTCTGATTCTACTGAAACGCCCTGGTAAATGATAATCTACCTGTTTTAAGACCTACTGATCAGCAAACTTAATGCCATCTGCTACCTTAACTTCTCTTTGCCATACAACAGTATATTCCAGGTTCTGGGAATTAGGCTGTAGATATTTGGAAGACCATTATTCTGCCTATCACATCCCTCTATCACTAGTGATACTGTAAATAAAGGTGGATTTGTCCATCAGTCATTTAATGCCCATTACCTTCTCTTATTGTTAAGAGATCAATACTCAAATATAAAATCCAGATGATGTACCAATTAATTTATTTTAAGTATCTGGTAATTTTATTGTTCTGCTTCCCTTCAGATTGCATCAGTTCTATAAATTATTACATTTTATGTTACTTTTTATTTATAGGAAACTTTTGTCGTATCTGCCCAAATGTTAACGATTCTCTTTATACCCTCTATCATACACAGACCTATTGCCACGATTTTAATATGAGATGAAACCTATAACCACTGTTGACCAGAATTAAAACTAGGTATCTCATTGATGTTGGAATAATCACAATCTCTTCCTTAGGAATCTAGGGTGAATCTGTTCTCTGTGGCTGGTAATACATCATTTGTACTTGGAAATTTTGTATGGCACTCTTCCACTCTCTACATGGATTGCTTAACAGAGAAAGCCAATCGTCAGGAAACAAAAAAAAACAAAAAACTTAAGGCAGATGAACATAAGAAATAGAAAATAATCTCTGGAGTCTCAATGGGCTTAAAGTATTTGATTTCATTTCTTCCCAATACCTAGTTTTATTCTTTTCCTTGGTTTCCATGAGGCACGCTTGTATTACCACAACACAATATTTTTTATTGCTTAAAATATTCCAGGTTGTTTTCTGTTATTTATAACTAAAATTGCCATTTCCTACCACGATGACAGTATGGAATAGTTGTTTGCCCCCACAGAATACAAAGCAACAGTGCTGTCCCTGGAAGCTTATTATCTGTACAAACCATACAGGTGTGTACAAGATATCCTTACATGATGCCAGGTTACATTATTTAAAATAAAGTAATGAAAACGTAGACATTCACCTTATAGACATCGTTGAAACGTATCTTCTATGTACACCTACTCTTAATCCTTCTGGGCTGGAAGTCTCCACTCTGAACTCAACCTATAGGCAGGAGCTGAAAGGGAGCCGGTGGCACATCACCAGCTTTAACTGCTGGAATTGCTGTTCTGGCCAGTGCTATCACAGAGGCATTTTCCTCCAGCACCACCATGCCTTTATTCACCTTTCAGTACTATGTATGCACACGTCTATCTCCACTGAAAATCCAAACCCATGTAAAGTCAAGTCATCAGAGAGATGCCAATTAAAACCACAATGAGGTATCACCTCACACCTGCCAAAATGGCTATCGTCAATAAATCAACCAACAACAAGTGCTGGTGAGGATGTGGAGAAGAGGGAACCCTAGTGCACTGTTGGTGGAAATGCAGACTGGAAAACAGTATGGAGTTTTCTCACAAAATTAAAAATGGAACTGCCTTTTGACCCAGCACTTCCACTTCTGGGAATACGTACGAAGAATCCCAAAACACCAATTCAAAAGAATATATGCACCCCATGTTCATAGCAGCATTATTTATAATAGCCAAGACTTGGAAATGGCCTAAGTGCCCATCACTATGTGAGTGGATAAAAAAGCTGTGGTACATTTACACAATGGAATACTAAATGGCAGTAAAAAAGAAGGAATCCTTGACTTTTGTGACAGTGTGGATGGAAATGGAGAGACTATTATGCTAGTTGAAATAAGCCAGTCAATGAAAGACAAACACCAAATGATCTCACTTATAACTGGAATCTAATGAACAAAATAAACAAACAAGCAAAATAGAATCAGAGGAACAGAAACATGGAACAGGCTGACAGCTATAAGAGGGAAGGGAGGAAGTGGGGATGGGTAAAAATAAGGTGAAGGGATTAGACAAAGAACATACACGCATCACCCGTTGTCATGAACAATGGGGATAGACTGTGGGAGAGGGCACTGAGCTGGGGAGAGGGGCAAAGGGGGGAAATTGGGACAACTGTAATAGCATAAGCAATAAAAAATTAAAAAATATAAAGCCAAGTATCAGCTTTTACTTAAATTTGAACATCATGACAATGTTATACTTTTAATGCAATAAGTAGAATTGCTTCGGAGGTAAATCTTACATTTAAGAAGTGGTACTATGATTTCTAAAGCCATTAATGTAAAATGAGGTATGAAAAGGAGTAAAATAAAGACATTAATAAACATCTAGGTTGTATAGCAGTAGCACTGCTCTTTACCTGAAACTTTTCAAAGCCTCCTTGTGGGAATTTCCAAGACAGATATACTGTGTTTTCTTCCTGCCCAAAAATCAGTAAATCAGATGGTGGGTCTGGATCTAGGGTGATGAAATAAGACACGGAAATGATATCTTTAAAAAAAGTTCTAACATTATGTTATCTACACTGGATCGATAAGCTTTGATATCACACTGTGACAGAGAGGATGAGATACTTAGGTTTTTCTAGTCAGTTTTAGCATTATGTGATCTTGTGCAAGCTATTCACCCTGAGCCTCAGTCTCTTCATCTCTGCAAAGAAAGGAAAAAAAGAATTTTCTAGAAATCCTGTTCCACAGTAAAATGATATGAACTATGGGTATTGACATTTATTTTTCTCATAGCATAATTCAGTATACAGTTATTACAATTGTTATTTTTAACTTCAAATTCTATGGTATTGCACAAAATAAGAGATACATCTATTTTCTTTCCTTAAAGTCACAAATTCTTTTTCCCTTTAAACATTTTTATCTGAGAAGGTTCTAGAAACTTATTTTTCTATTAATAACATGTCTCTACTTCTAATTTATATTTCAAATTGAAATGTTGCATTACTTTCCTTAACTGGAAAAAATTTAATACTAACATTTTATTGGAATAATTTCATCTCTAAATTCAAACTTTGCATTAGATTTTTGTTCCTACTTATATACTGGTTTAATTGTATGGGAACTCAGCTCAGAATTAAATGTGCCTTACTGATTCACAATCTTTTTTACTCCATTTTCTGTGATTCATACTTCCTTCCTAGTATAATTAATTTATTATTCCCCTACATTTACTTAACATATTTTAGCTCTATTTTCTACCTTTTTAAATATTTCATCTACCTCTAAATGGATTTGAGTTGGCTTTCAAAGAAAGAGAGGTACAATAAAATAAAAAAATATATATGGTACAAGACATAAATAAAATTACAAAGTGGGAAATATAAAAATAAAGATTTCCAACCTTCTCTGAGAAAACAAAGCCAAAGCAACAACCTCTAAATGTAGAAAATATTCTTAAAGCCAGTGTACAAATGAGGAACTTGAGGTCCATGTAGAATGATGCTTTGTAGAAAGTCACAGAGCTAAGAATGGGGAGAGTCAGTCCTTCCTATAACACAGAGCTCCTCTAATGAAGCAGAGTGGTTATGAGGACAGAATTTGATGTCAGGGAAATGTGGATTCAGATCTCTGTCAACTTGTATAACCTACTGAAATTCTCTAATCCTCAGTGTCCTCATTTTTAAAAAATATAAAAAATACACATCTATTATGATTGACAGGACAAAGGTTATCATTGAAAATTAAATGATACAAATCACAACATACGCTTAACAAGGCTTCTCACAAAGAGCAAGCAAGGTCAAGTTAACAACAATGACAATGATGGCAATGATGATGGTGAGAACTAGAACAACACAACTCCAATCTAAGCAGCTTTCACTAATAAGCTACCATTTTAAAAAATGAAGCCATTTCTCATCTATTTCTGATTTTTTTTATTAGGATGGTCCTTATGAGGGGCAGAAGTGTCATATCAGTTGTAGAGTTAAATACCTGAGTTAAGTCTTACCTTAAATAATGAGTTATGACCACCTCCGAGCCTTAACCTACATATTAGGTAATCTGGGGAGACCCAAAGTATTAACTTAAGCACATAGGCCTATGTTGATACATAAGGGCTCGAATTTTTTGGTTTCTTTCCCAGTAATTGATTTGACTCTCGCTGCATTTCCTAGGGCTTTCCCTTCCTCTGCATGCAAATTCTGAAATTAAGCCACCTCTCACATTCCGCGTTCGCTGGTACTGGAGTAACATGCATACACAACTACGACCCACAGTGGCAGGACTCTGGAATGTCTCAGTATGCTCAGACATGTTAGTGATGCTAATAAGGTCAAAAGAAGCAAATTGAACCCAGATAATGCAATGGAAAACACAGTGGCATTTATATTTATCATATTCCAAGGGCTTTTTTTGTTTTTCATAAAATGTTATACAGTCAAAATGTTGGAAAAATTTGAGTATTTAATAATGACAGTGCCCTAGGGTTTTAGAGTTCTTTGAACTTCCACTGAGAACTTTAAGTCTCACTTTCGTAACAAGATTTTATAGCTAGGCAGAAATAGTTATTCTCATTTTCTAAGTGAGAATGTAATAGTTTTGCCCAAGGTCCCATAACTAATAAGCAATAACGGCAGGAACATAACTCAGACTTTCTCCACATAAATACAGTGCTCCCTCTCTTCCAGCATGTCATAAACCACTTCCAAATTCATTCATTTTAAATTACATATTGGCTTTAAACACGCTATTTCCCTTAATTTTACCCATGAAAAGTTAATTAAATATAAAATGGACTTACAAGTGCTAACTGTGAGGACAGCAGGATGGCTTCTCTTCGGCCCCTTGGTAGTTATAATGCTAATTGAAAAGTCAGTCCCTGGAGGAAGGCTATCAAATGTGAATGTCCTACACAGTAAGGAAAGTCACACATCAAGATATTTAGCTCAGAAACATTTGGAAAACTCTGTCTTCTCACAATACCAAAAGAATTTTATATATAAGTTTTGTTTTTATTGTCTATCATGAAAACAATTTGCTATGCCTAAGTGCTCATGGTTAATTAGAAAGCATAGCTTCTGACATAAAGTAATTTTACACAAATCAAAGAGTGTATATGACACACATAAGCATGACGATACCCTGAAATAATTTATTATTATCTATTTGCAGAAATAAATGTGGTACTATACATCAGTTATTCTAATCACATTATAGTCCAAAAAGTTGTCTTGCAAAGTTTTCTAATTTTTACATATATTAAGCCACTCACATAGTTTATAAAAATATATATAAAATATTAGCCTTGTATTCCATGTAGCTTGACATAATCTCTTTTCAACATTACCATACCTTTGTGTGGAAGGCAGCATTTCTTCTTTCATTAAGCTTTCACTGGATATGGAGATAATGAATCCATCCAGAAGACTTCTAGGTGAAGGCCAGCTAACAGCTACTGTGTTTGAGTTTCTACTGTGGTTCAGAAATTCAACTGCACTTGGGGCTGTAGCATTCAAAATACACACATGAAATAACATTTTCTACCACACTAAGCGCCCCCTTTAAAACAACCCTGAAATACTCTGAGGATTTCTTTTCTTCAAACTCTGAGGGTAACCAAGACATTCCTTTTATTCTTCTTAGCAGATATGAACAGTTTAAAGTCAAAAGAGATAAAAAACCAGCAAGAATCATTTTAAATTTTTAAATAAAGTCAATATGTGTCTCAGTAGTATTACACTCAATATTTCCCTCACCTCTAAAATGTTCAAAGAGATTATATCTTGGTCTTGTACAGCCACCACCCTCAGAAATATCGAGTGATTTTTAGGACTCATTCTGATTAAATATCAAATAGCAACAAGATTAATCATTAGGAAAGTCCATTGCAATCTAAATATGAAATGCTTCCTTTACTTCCTGAGGAAAATGTGAAATTAAACAGTATATAATATACATTTTGTTTCCTCTCTAAAAGTCTTCCATATATAAGAACGAAATTGTCTAATTTATCTCTCCATTCTATTCCTTGTTATGACAGTAAAAGAATACTAGACATGACCAGCTTCTGAATACATAAATATTTATATAGAGCATCAGGATCAAGAATAACCAAAACAGTTATTTCAGAAGACTAGTTGACAATTTTCCTTCGCCTAGATGCAAAAATGTACATTTTGCATGCATCCTTCCTAATCATCCTTTATTCCATCAGACTACCGTGGAATAAAGTACCGTCTGCCATTGGGATTAAGCTCCTAACACTGGGGAAATGGCTCTTCATTGTCTACCTAACTGAACAATGGGGAAATTAAATCAGAAATGAAGAATTTGACCAGACCCTGGGCAATCAGTCACTCTGTTATCTAGCAATACATACACAAAAGAGGCTGTGTTCACCATGTAAGGGGAAACAGAAAAAAGACGGCCAATAAAGAAAATCTGGAAAGAATGTACTATTTACTAAAGCTTCCCCAAAAGGGATAAATATGTGAACACTGAATAAGACCTGACATGCTTACACAGCTGTACCTGTCTGTATTTCTTTTATGTCGGGAGCACTGTCTTTAAAACCTTCTTTCTCTGTGCGAACTGAAAAGGTGTACACTGTGGCAGGTTCCAGGTTCCAGAATGTTGCTGCTTCTTGCGCCACTTTCTGGACCTGTCCATCCAAAAGAACACATTAGCAAGTTTTCACTTGAGAAGTGCTCCACAATCGAACACAAGCCAAAAAGCTTGGGGGTTATTTAGTTTCACTACTGTCTAATGTGAGAATGCAGTAATATTGGATTCAGCATGAAAGATTCCAGTTTAATTCCTGCAAGAGCCTTTTATAACGTACCATGAAGGCAGCAGCAGAGTTTACGCATGTGATTTCATAATGCTGGAAATTCCCACCAGCTCGATTCCAGAGAATTTCTATGGAAGAGTCGGTAACTTTTCCCTCGTGGATATTTGATGGTGCTTCCAAACCTACCCAAAACACACAACACACTTAAATTCTCCTTCGATGTTTTCTAACTTGGGTTTTCTTTTAATTTATCCCTTTAAGAGGGAAACACAAGGCACAATTTTAAAAAATACTATACAGTGTATTAATCAACTATCTCTCTATCCTAATTCAAAATAGTTGTTTACACATGCAATGACAGTTTATAAAATATGCTAATCATGCAATACTCAGAGTCATTGTAAATACCATTACAGGCAAACAATTTCAACGTTGCAGCAAAAACTACATAGGTGCAAATTCTCGATATTCAAAAGAGGAAAAAGATTACAGCTTTCTGAAACTATTAGCATAAGCTGAAAAGAAAATGGAGAAACAAATAAGAAGTTTAGACAAAGTGAAAAATCCTCTTTGTATCAAATATTGCCTGAAGCTCAAAGCAATTTTTCAAAAAATTTTATTGTTGTCCAGGTACAGTTTTCTGCCTTCCCCTCTTCTCTTCCCAACCCCAGCCATCCCCACTTCCCTCCCCCGATTCTGCTCACCTTTGGTTTTGTCCATGTATCCTTTATAGTTATTCCTGAAAACCCTTCCCCCTCCCCCCACCCCGTCATCCCCTCCCCTCTCCCCTCTAGTCACTGTCAGATTGTTCTTAATTTCAATGTCTCTGGTTAAAAGCAAATTTTTATCTGCAGAGCTTTTATGGTTATTTTTCTAATTTTAAAGATTTCATCTAGAATAAAGGAAAAAATTATTTCAGAAAAACTGAAAAGAGCTGACAGCTTTAGATTGTTATCTTAGATATTGGTATATTTTGCTGCATGATATCACAATATTGATATATTTAGATGATCAATTATTAATTATTTTCAAAGATAAAAACTGTCAAAGAGAATGCTACTCAGGATGATTTGTAGTAGAAGGAAGAGAGGCAGAGAATACCAATATGAAAAGTATATAAAAATTGTAAGCAAAAATAAAATATATACTGAGATGATTATAAATGTTAAAATGCCATTGGAATAATATGATTTGTGACATCAGTTTGGAAGTATCTTATGGAAAAGTTAAATTTAAACAGCAATGGAAGGATTAAAATTTGGAAGAAAGAAGACTCATGGCAGTCTGATATATGTGAAGATTCATAGACAGAAAGAGGAAATCATGAAACCTGGACACAGTATACTTGAAATTTTAATGTTTTTAGAACCCATGTGATATTTGCATGGTATTTGTTACTCTGTACCATTCATTTCCACATATACTAGGTGAATATCTCAGATAAATTACACATATTATAAATGTTCAAAATCAATATTTGTAGTTTTGGCAAATTTTTTAAAAAGATAAATTGACAGCTGGTGTGGTGAGGGGGCTGGGGGTGGAGGGGTTGAGCAAAAAAGGGGAAAAGCAAGAGAAAAAACTCAAGGACACGGACAACAGTGTGGTGATCGCTGGGGAGAGGGTGGGGTGAGGGGAGGTGGACCAGGGTGCGGGGGGATATGTGATGATGGACGGAAGCTTTTCTTTGGGTGGTGAACACACAACACAGTGCACAGATGATGTGTTGCAGACTTGTGCACCTGAAACCTGAATAATTTGGATAACCAATGTCACCCCAATAAATTCAATAAAAGGAGAAAAGAGAGAACTCAAAAACAATACGAATCTCCAAGTGTAAGTACTGGTATAAACGAATACAATACGTATTAACTGTAAATATGCAAAGAGGTAAGGAATGCACATACTAGTTCTTTCCAGACAAACAGCAGCACAGGAAGAGCAAGCACCTAGCTATCATACTTTGAGAGACACTTTCAAATAATGTGATCTCGTCCTCCTCACCTGCCTGAAGTTATGCACACGCCTCACTTTTGGATTAAGGCACTGAAAATTCTGATTAATATGCAAGCATTTTTTTGCTAATGGATAGATTTTTAAAATACATGCCCTCAATTGTATGCATTAGCTCTATCCATATATTGGGCAATAAAATAAAAGATCAGGCTCAGTAGTGAGGTATTTGCAATTATCTTAAAAGGTCTTTGAAAACTATTGCATTACAGCGAACACGGTCAACTAATTTGAAATGTGACACAAAATCAAAATGAAGATAAAACTTAGCCAGTCCTAAAATACTTACATGTTTTCACTGCAGGCACATGATATGCATTACTGAATCTAGTCCCACTGACGGCAGAAACAGAGAAATTATATTCCGTGCCTGGGGTTAAATTGCCAACAGTTATTTTATTGTCATGTTTCAAAGGCATGGTTACACTTGGCCCTCCTTCAGTTAGAATATGTATGCCATCAAACACTCCAATATCAGATGTTTGAACAAATAAGACTACAGAAGTACTGTAAGTTTCATAAGGAATAACAATTTGCACTGGTTTGGGCTCTGAAAGATAAAACGAGAGATTTACCATGAGTGTTTTTCAAGTTTCACACATACTTCTCTGCATTTTGTCTGTTTTGTTAGAATTTGTGAAAATACTGTATGTCCGTGCATTAAATTTATGGTTTCTATGTCAGCATTAGACAGAGAAATGGGTGGATGTTTTGGCAGACCATATATGTACATGTATACTGGAAGTATGTGATTAACTTTTGATTTTTTTTTGATTTGCAGTAATAGTCTCAAAAATATACTTTGAGATTTTCCAAGTTTTCATCTTGATACTTATTTACTAAACAAATACTTCAGAGGACCTATATACTAGAACGAGTACTCAAATAAAACAAATAAGGCCAGGATCCTGCACGCCAAGAGCTCCCAATCTCGAGAAATAGATATGCATGTCACTAACTAGAAACCCAGATGGTCAGAGTTTTACTGGTGTTAGGGCACAAATCGAAAGTAACTCCAGAGAAATTTCCAGGCAGATTTTACTAAATTAATGCTAGAGCACAAGGGAGGCAGCACAGAGGACAGAAAGGTCTTTTGAATTGGCTGCAGGCTGGCTCTGCTTGGCTGTTTTTATAACCTGGGGATGGATGGGGCAGCCTTGAATGAAAGGATTGCTTCTTTTGCAAAAGGCAGGCTTGCAGAATTTTACATGTCAGGGTCAGGCTTTCTGCAGCTGCACTGCCTCATAACTGTGTTCATACCATGTGTGGAGCAACAAGGCAGACTGCTCATTATCACCACCCTAGAGAGGTCTCATAGCAGTCACACCTTGACCGTATGGTGACTGCCAGAGGGAAGCAGGGTGGAGAGAGGTAGAAGAAGGTAACAGGGTGGAGAGAAGGCAGGTGGGCAGGGTTAAAGGTGATGGAAGGAGATTTGACTTGGGGTGGTAAACACACAATACAATATGCGGTTGATGTATTATAGAATCGTACACTTAAAACCTATATAATTTTATTAACCAGTGTCACCCCAATAGATTCCATTGAAAACTGCACATGTGGGTCAGTAGTTTCCACATTGGCAGTTAGAAGGGAGATAACATCAACTACCTCTGCATGCTTGAATAGAGAGTGGAGGGGTGGTAACGTTCTTGAGGTCAGCCTAGCTGGCATTCCTTCTGGCCATCTGGTCCTAACTTGGCTGCCTGTGCACCGGTCTTCTCCCATTCCCGGTCCAAGATCCTATCCTGTCTCAAGAGTTGAGCTGGTGCCATGAACAAAGAGTTGCTGAGAAGAAAGGAACAAATAATTCTAGCAGAGATAGCTGGGGAAGACTTTCCGGAGTCAGTAAAGTTTTATCAGAGTCTTAAAGGATAGTACGAGTTTAGCAGAAAGAGTGTGTGTGAGGGGGCAGAGGAAGGGAGAAGGGAATTGCAGCAAAGGGAATATTTAAGCTAGGCATGGAAACCAAAGAGGGCATCCTCACGTGTTTGGGAATATCAAGTTCTTTCTGCTCTTTATTAGCTGAGCGTCTTCGGCAAGTTACTTAATCACTCTGTGCTTTGGTTTCTTCGTCCCTAAAATGGGAAGGACAAGCGTATCTACTCTGAGGGATCGCTGTGATGATTAAATGAGAGGTTGTATTTATTTATACATAAAGTGCTTGGAGCTGCATCAGCCACACCCTCAGGGTGGTTAAAACTGTGGTGCCTGAGGAATGGGGACAAAGCATGGATGAGCCACCTCCAAGGCCAGATGCCGTCTGTGCGAGGCTTTGCATGCCATCCATCAGAGAGTCCCCTGCAGGCACAGGGGTTGTGAGGAGGCCTTTCACTTCATTTTTAGGAACACAGTTCTGGCAACTGCTTGGAGGACATTTCATACTCTCTGACCTCTTTTAGGCAGCTTTGCTTTAACTCTGTCTTCTACTGTGCTATGTAGAGCAGATATGAAATTTCAGACAATTTCAATTCACATTCGTCTTCTTCAGGTCTGTTTTAATCTCAAGTCTCTCTGTGGATTATTGGGATACCATCCAGTATATCCTTATATTGTCTTTCTTCCAAGTACATACCTTCCTGTAAAATACATATTTTGAAAAAAAAATGCTTCTTTCCTCCAGAGAGTAATTAGATGGCCTTTTCAGTTTTATTGGAGACATCTGGTTCCATGCACTGGAACTTGTTCTAAGTTACTGTTAAATATTATTAGTGTGTTTCCGCTACTTTACACAGAGCCAGCACTGTGTAAAAGGATTTAGGCACACACATGTTACTAGCAATCTAGAACATAAAGTCTGTGCAATATATCCATCAGGTTTTTCAACTGTAACATATAACTTTCTTGCCTCTTCTATTCTTGGTGGTTATGAGAAAATGTTCCATATACTAACCAAAGAAAATGTCCATATGGTATACTACTGGGTTTCAAGGCACTCTTACTGTGATTTTCCTTTTGCAGTTATCTTCATTTCTCTTTTTCTGTCCATAAATAATTTATTGTAGGTTTCCTCTTTAAATTCCACCCAGCTCCCCTCAGTTACAAAGCTCTTAAAGTCAAGGTGGCTTTCTTAAGGATGGGATGACATCCCACAAGTGTCCAGTCCATTTGCGTCTGGGGGCAGTGATCTGCGAAAGTTTCTAAATGTGCCTTGAGCAGCAATTAAAGATCCGGGGCTTGGAAATGAGTGACGGTGTAGTCATGGAAACAATTCATTTCCATGCTCTCGGGTGCCAAAGACATCTTCTCAGGAGAGACACAACTTTAAATAGGCAGAGTCTAGTTTAAGTTCTGCATGTAGAGTCAGCGAGAGTCCTCCAGTGATAAATGTGGCGTTTTCCCCTCAGTTTCACTTGTCCAGGGAAATGGAGCC